>VNJW01013683.1:0-28214 GCA_008042615.1 Drosophila auraria
TTTTTTAACGGATTTCTGGAGTTGTAGGCCTGTTTGATACTTTGGGCGATCACCTTTAGAAAAAAACACGTTTTGATTTTTCAACGGATTTTTTTCGAGTTTTTAGGATGCTAGCAGCATGTTAACATTTGAGTTAACAGATTAACATTTCCACTTTTTTCAAGTTTATCGACCTCCAGCACACAAAGTACTTATCCAATATAAATAAAGTGTAAAAAAATCGAAAGGTTAGTTCATTACCTGTAAAATAAAACATTCGACGGCTAAATTGGTTAGCTACAACTCGAGCTATAAAATGAGAAACGTAAAATGAGCAGAATTTTTTTGTGTAAAACTTTAAAAAATCTTTAAAAAAAAACGTATCCATAGAAAAAAAAATTAAAGCCATTTTCGCATCAACAGGCTTGGAGCATTTATTTTTTTTTATTTTGTGAACTGGTGTAATATTATAATTTTTTTATTTTAGATAATATTATCTTTTTATGGTGAGTGTATATAATTTTAGTTTCCCATGTATTATTTTGATAACGTTAGTTAATTATTGCATCAAAAAAGAATATTATTATTTTATTTTTATATAATTGCAGACTTACCTACATATATTATATATACATGTCAAAAGCAATAAAATACCCCTTTTTATACCCTTGCAGAGGGTATTATTTTTTTGCCATGATATATGCAACGCAGTGAAGGAGGCATCTCCGACCCCATAAAGTATATATATTCTTGATCAGCATCACCAGCCGAGTCGATCTAGCCATGCCCATCTGATTGTCTGTCCGTCTGTCTGTCGGTTTCTACGCGAACTAGTCTCAGAGTTTTTGAACTATCGGGCATTTTCAGCATAGTCTTATTTCTTTACCACGCAGTATTTATGTCTGCTGAAATAGGAATGATGGCAAAATTAATGTAAAAAAAAATTTTAACTTCTCTGTTTTTCAACGAATTTCTATAAACTTCGAGATATAGTCGTTTTTTATAGTTCTAGAATTACGGTTTTAATTTCAATTAGATCGGACAACTATATCATATAGCTGCCATAGAAGGGATCGGTCGATTTATATATAAATGTAAAATTCTACACGTAAAATGTAAAATTTACAAAATTTACATAATTCGACATTTTTTTTTAACATTACCAAAATGGATCGATTTTCATTGATCCAATTTCAGTCTGCAAGGGTATACAAACTTCGGTTTACCGAAGTTAGCTTTCTTTCTCGTTTTAAATATATATTTATTGTTGTTTTAATGGTAATTAATACATTCTCACCGAACGGTTCTTTATGTATGCTACAGATGTGTCTTTTAATGCTTCCTTCATAACTGTTATTACTGGGTTATTTTGAAGCGGTATTTTGCATGAAAGATACATTCTTACAGAACCGATATTTGTGTGTACTGCAAAGTTGGAAGCGAAACCCGAAGGTTGCCGAAGTGTAATATACGTTATTTATATGTTGCGAAAGAACTGTTGCAGCATAATAAAAATAAATGTTGTTCCCTTGTTTCACGCCATATTAATCTGAAAGGAAGACTGCAAGTATTGAGAATGCATTCTTTATTGTCAAAGAACGCATAGAAATGTGCTTCTTGAAAGCAGCCAGGTCCGACTGGGATGGTACATTATAATACATACATACATACTTGCAACGAAAGGTATTGAGGTGTAGATGAAAAATATTTTTCGATCTTTTTAATATACCGCCCTGTTCAAAAGTTATAGCAATTCAATTAAATTCAAATAGAAATAACTGTTTTTTATCAATTTATATTTTCAAATTAAAAAAAAACCGTTATTTTTAATTTTTCGAAATAAAAGTTAATTGTTAAAAAATTTTATATTATTATTTTATATATTATTTTTTAAAATTACAAATAAATGTTATGTTTCAACTTTTATATAAAAATTGAAAAACAATAATTATTTTAAACTTTTTTATTAAAAATTAAAAGTAACAGTTAAAAAAAAGATTAAACAAATGAAAATGTAATATAAAATTTATCATGTTTCTGCAAAGTGCTTCCAAAAGAGGTATACAAAATTTTTTCCAATAAAAATCAAATAATTTTACAAATTTCATTCATTTGTATTATCGATAGGCATCTTTCAGTATGTTTGACAGTATATATTAAATGTTTTGGGCACATTAGAGTAATTACATTAACTGTACTTATACGATATACAGTATTTTATAAGATATTTTGGAGGACAAACCTTAACTTAAGTACCCTTTAATTTATAATATAGTTGCCCGACCTTAAAGAAATTAAAACCGTAATTCTATAAGCGTATATAAAATTACGTCAAAAACAGAAAAGCTAAAATTTTTTTCCATTGATTTCCCAGACTTCGCATCCTTCACTGCGTTGCAAACTTTCGACCGAAATTATAATACCCTCTGCAAGGGTATAATAATATATATAATCCCAGCTTATACATCTATTATGTATGTATATGTAGGTACCTATTATTATACCCTTACAGAAGGTATAATTTTAGTCAGAAGTTTGCAACGCGGTGAAGGAGACATTCGAACCTATAAAGAATATTGTATATGTGGAAATCATTCAATATATATTCTTGATCCGTATCAACTGCCATTCTAGGCGTGTCCGTGTGTCCGTATGTGTTTTTTTACGCAATATCAGTATTAGAGCTGTCTGAATGATACTTTGTATATAGTCTTCTTTCGATTGCAGGTAGTAAATAAATATGTCGAAACGGGCCGCACCGCCCCATCATATCTTAAGGCAGTCATAAAAATTATCTGAAAATTTGATAACTGCAAGGGTATATAAACTTCGGCTTGTCAAATGTTACTTCCGGTTTTGATTCTTTAACATAATAAGTAATTATAGATATTTAGATTACAGCGAAACTTTGCTTCGGTTTGCCGAAATAAGTTTTCCTTCTTATTTTATACTTTCTATTTTAGTAATAAAACAAGGAAATTCTATAATTTGTGACTCACAACGGAAGCTGAAAAATGTACAATCGGTACTTTATAGAAGGATTCACATATTCTAAAAAACATTTCAGATTGTGTCAATCCTAAAAAAAAACTTTAATTTTTATTTCAGATTACGGATTTTTAAAAGTTTTGTTCTACTTAAACTAATTTTAACAGCATCAAAAACCACAGAATCATGACAATAGAAAGTATATACATATATACGTTTATTTAAACTGGTCAAGACATAATTAATTTCGAAGCCATTTAGTTTCTAAGATTTACAGAGTACAAAACTGCTTTGTTATATTGTGTGAAAATATGAGCTTAGCTAGCAGCTCTATTGTTAGCGGAGCGGTGAAAGCACTTCAGCATATTTAGAAGATGGAACTATTTTGAAATCTTTGCCTAAGAGCAAACGGGGGTTGGAATAACATCTTTCTTCCCATTGGTGGTTCACTCTTTACGGTTTAACAATCCAGCATACCTGCAAATTTAACGAGAAACAGAATGTAGTCGTCTCCCTTTGGCACATTTGAAGATAATAATATTTCGGGTGTGAATGAGACGAGACGAACATCGAGAAACGAATGAGCTGAGCCACAGCGAACTGTAGCCCTATACCGAACTGTAACCGTATGCCGACCTGGTTTTCAGCCCAGCCCTCTTTATTTCTCGAGCCGGCATTGGCTGGCTGAAGTAAAATGAATAAGCAATATTTCATGTTTGTTTTGTTCAACTAAGTGTGTAGCCAGTACCAAACACAGCACAAAGTCATCGTTAATAGGAAAAACTTATTCGAGGGCTATCCAGAAGCCATCTGAGGAGTACTCGTCAGTACTGTTCAGACCTCTTATTTCATTTGACGGAATCGTGTCGAGTGGATATTCATAATAAATTCTCTATCGTAGGCTTATATGTGTTTAAATTTACATACATACTTATATTGTGCTGAAGAAATACGAATCAGATGTTAAATGATTTGCTAATAAATATTTTGTCTTAAAATAAGCATTAAATTTCGGTTCTATTTCGAGATAACGTAAATACTGGTTTAACGAATAACGTATTGAGTAAGTGCAATTAGGTAATCATAAAGCTAATACATAACAAATACAAAATAAAATAATACTTATTTTATATTTTATCTCATTTATTTAATCAACTTCATCACTACATTTGTGAAAAGAGCTGATGAAAATAATTCGAAACCACTGAAAATAACCTACAAAAAATTGTTTTTATCAAAGGAGAAAGAGAGAAGGAAGAATATTAAAATGACATTTAAAATTAACCATAAAGAAATGTTAGTCTAATGGCTGTTGTTGTAAAGATGTTTATCTAAGATAACAAGTGAAAATGTTGTTGTTAATAATATATCAAAAACGTATATATTATTGATCAGCATAAAGAGTTTAGTCCACTTAGTCACGCCAGTCGCTCCGTCCGTTAGACCGATATATTTTACCATTTCACATTTTAATGCCAAATTGCGTTTAAATGATTTACTTTCAATAAGGAAAGTCAACATGATCGACGCAAATTGTGCCGTTTGAAAAAAAAAAACAATGAAAAATGCGTGTTCTGCTGCTATAAACTTTCAAGCACCCAAACTAGAACTATTCTTTATTCGAGTGAACACAAACTAATAATGAGAAGTTTTTACAATAATTGTTGTACTTAAACGTTTTAATTACATCCCAATTTATTTAATTCTCTTTCTAAATTTGGATAACAAACAAGGCTTTTTGTTATTAGGAGGAACTGAAAGTATACAAAGCGTAAACAGAAAGAGACCAGTAGTTTTTATACACCAGAGTACAGTAAATCACGTCTTACATTCGTTGCAAACTAAGATTTTGCCTAATCTTTTAAGCAGCCCTCAAAAGGGCATTTTGTCAAACAGCAGACAGTTATTAATTTTGTTTTAGTTATATTCTTGAGGAGACCGATGACTTACCTTATTTATACAAATTAACAAATTACAGAATAAGAATTGTTCCTGATTATTATAATGTTTCAAATCTTCTGAAGTGATTTTTTTCACGATCAATCCATTTAAACAGTACTATTTCTATTCGAAGAGACAAATTATTTGGAGAATACAAAGCAGTAAAAAAAATATAAGTCTTGTTTGACTTCACCTGGAAAATTAAGAAGTGTGGCGAGTAATTTAAAAGAAAAAACTCTGAAACCACAATAAAATATTGTAGCTTTCCATTTATAGAACTTATTTGTAAATTTATTTTATGTATTTTACAAGCTTATTTCTGATTTGTAACGGTACATCGCGGCACAAGATTTCCATATGTTGATTAACTTACGTTTTCGTATTAATAACTTCATATTTTCTTGAAAAACAACTTATTTTATTTTTAATATATTTCAATGAGCCATCTTGGTAGACAAAGTTCATTTCGTATGTTTTACATGAAAATTAAACAAATACAAAAATAGCTTAAAGTGATTAAATTTTAGTATTTTCAGTCTTAAGTCCGATTTGCTGTGTTAACATACCATTGTATTATGAACATTTTAATTTGTATTTAAAGTTTCTTTATAAATATACACACAAAATACAAGCTCTGAATTGTATTTATTTCTGTTGGAATAAAGAATTTGTTAATGTTTTTAGTGTTTTTAAAAATAATGAAAACCATTTCATCAATCTTCCATGCCATAACTGATTTTCAACAAGCTTGCACAATGAGTATTTTTTATCATTGCAGGTAATTATAATTTATGAAGTGTATAAATTCTTGATCAGCATAAGTAGTCGAGTGCTATCTAGCCATGTCCGTCTGTCTGCTTTTACGCTAACCAGTCTATTAGTTTTATAGCAACATTGATAAAACCTACGGGTAGCAGGTACCATATATGTCAGAACGGAACTGTCGTTAAAACAATCGGAAAAGTATTGGAAGAACATCTTGAACTTCTTGCTTTTTAACAAATATTCATATACGTCAAGATTTTTAATGATTTCAGAATTACACTTTAAATTTTATAAGAATCTGACAACTTTATCATATAGTTCCCATATGAACGATCAACAAATAATAAAAAAAATTACAAATGCAAGGGCATGCAAAAATTGGCTTACCGAAGCTTGCTTCCTTTCTTGTTTTTGTCTGTCATAATTTTTGTTTTTTAATGAATTAAACAGAATTTTCAACATTTAAGTTTTAGTATCATAGTATTGTTTTATTTAAGGGGTTACCTCAAGCTAACATTTTCATAAATTCAATTTTTTTATTCGAAATGAACATGTATTTTAGTAAACACTCTAAAAATTGCAAGTTAATCCGACGGTTACTTTTAAAGTTAGACGCATAATTGTAACGACGCGTCGCGACCCATCATAGCATTTGTTGGTGGCCTTTGAAACTTTTACCTTGTTTTTCTCAAAACTACGTCTTAGATTTTAACAGAGGCTACTATATTTTCTTGTATTCAATCAAAGCATTTTAATTTTAGAAAGATAGTTTCATTTTATAGCCTTGCAGAAGGTATTATAATTTTGCCATGATATTTGCAACGCAGTGAACCCCATAAAGTATATCTATTCTTGTTCAGCATCACCAGTTGAGTCGAGACATGTCCGTCTGTCGGTTTCTACGCGAACTAGTCTCTCAGTTTTTGAGCTATCGGGCTGAAATTTTTCAGCACAGTGTTATTACTTTAGAACGCAGTGTATATGTCGGAACGGCCGAAATAGAACCTCTATATTCTAAAGCTGCCATAGGAATAATGTCGAAATTAATGTAAACAAATTTCAACTTCTCTGTTTTTTAATGTATTTCAATAAATTTCAAGATATAGCAGTTTTTACGGCTTAAGAATTACGGTTTTAATTTCATTAAGATCGGACAAATATATAATACAGCTGTCATAGAAGCGATCTGTCGATTTATATGAAAATGTAAAACTCTACAAATGTACATATATTGTGTAGGTAAATAATATAAAAATTTACAAACTCCGATATTTTTTCAACTGAAAAATTAATTAAAAAAATTAAAAATGCTAAATACTTTTAAATTTAGCAATTTTTAAAGTAATATATTTAGCCGATTAGGAAACTCGGTTGGTTCTAACTACTAACTGAACTAATTTTATAGGGCTTCTAAATGTGTGATTTTATGATTCTAACCGATCTACGAAATAAGTCCCCGGGGAATAAGATCCCTAACAAAAAAACAAAATAAGTCCCTCAAAAACATGTATGGGAAACAGCAACAATGATTTTCCATGAAATTTGGGGTGTCATTTCATTTTTTTAGGAACATTTTTTTGAAGAATTAAAAAGTGGTGTGAGTTCGTATTATATTGGAAATCTTATCATTAATTTTTAAAAATGTCTTTTGAGAAGAAAAGGGATACAGGCGCCGAAGACAAACAAACCATTAAAGGTAAAGTTAAAATGAATTATAACTCTTACAAATTATTTTAATAAATCCTATAATAATTACGGTCCTAAAAAAAATTGGGGTATTATTTCATTTTTAAAATTGAGAATTTATTTCTCTCAATATTTTTTGGGACTTATATCGTTTTTATTTATATCTAGCATTTTTTGGATTGGGGTGTTATTTTATTTTTTAATTTGTGGACCAATACCCCAAATTTTGGGACTTATTTCCTGGGGACTTATTTCCAACACCCTTCCTAGCCTTTTAGTTTTAATTTTGATTGAACAGTGAGAAAAAGTCGTATTTGTCTGTATGCTTGAAGTATTAGTCAGAAGTTTGTAACGCAGTCAAGAAGCATATCTGACCATATATTGTATATATATTCTTGATTAGCATTACCAGACGAGTCGATCTAGCCATATCCGTCTGTCCGCCCTTATGTCCGTTTGACCGTATGTTCGTTTCTACGGAAACTTGTCTATCAGTTTTTAAGCTATCTGAATAAAACTTTACAGATATTCTATATTCCATTCCAATTGTATATAAGTCGGAATGGGTCAGATCGGATGACTATATCATAAAGCTGTCATAGGAACGATGGGGCCAAATGAGCCGATTTTCTCTGTTTCTAAAGATATCGAATTAAAATTTAATGTATGGTCTATTAATTTAATTATATCCATACATTTTAAATTTTATTCGAATCGGAATACTTTGTCTTATAGCTACCATAGGAACGATTGGGACATATATAGGATTAAAACTTAGTGTAAAATCTTTTTATTTAGTTATAGCCAAACTTTTCAAATTTTATCCAAATCGTATGTATATCTGTCCAATGCAACGCGTTGCTACGCAAACTAACCCCTAAGTATTTGAAAAATCGGATTGAAAAGTTTTATTTGCAGTTAGTATATATATATTCTATCATAGGAACGATCGAGAAGTTCATAAATAAAAAAATTATAAATTCGTTGCTCAAAGTACTTCTATAAATTTCGAGATTTTTTACAATTTACAATTGATGGATTTAGTTTCATTAAGATCGGACAAAACTATATCATAGAGCTGTTATAGAAGCGATCGGTTAATTTATATGAAAATGTAAAATGTACAATTTTGACCTATGACCGTTGATGCACTACGGTCAGTACACTCAAGTGGCCATTTAAAACCAAACCCGGGCTTGTTAGGGTTAGGTGTTAAATAGGCGCGAAAGAAAAGTATAGATGAAAGAATGCGAGGAAATATAAACTACTATCTGTCAGCTCGATTGTTATCTTGCATGTGTACTAGGTGGGTTAAGATTAATGTTTTTAGTTTAGGAAGGCTATCTACAGATGAGGTAATTTTATACAAATCATTATAATTTGCACATAATACTCTAAAGGGTTCATGCATTTCATACGATGTTCTGCAGTGGTGCAAAACCAAAGGCAGGTAGGATCTTGTGGTTCTACATGGTACGTGGAAATTCAACTGACCCAATAGATCGCTGCTTTCCACGTCACCACGGATCAGATTATACATAAAGACAATGCCTAACATCGTTCTACGGTTTGCTAAGGAAGGTATGTTAATTAGGAGAAGTCAACTAGAATAAGAGGGCAACATTAGGTTTGCATCCCAGTTAAAGACACGAGCTAGACAAGAGCGAAAATTAAAAATTCTTTTAAAGTGACTCCATGCGTTTGCTGCGGAAGTCGTATTGGGGCTCCAAACTCAAGATCCCTATTCTAAGACGAACTAACGAAATATTAAAATTCTCTGAGATCCGTCGACCACCGTTTAATAAATCCAAGCACATCCCTGAATTTATTCACAATGCTCGAAATATGATCAATAAACTCTAATTTAGGATCTAGGCGTATACCCAAATCGTCAACCAGAGTGATCGTTTCCAAAGAGAAGCACTTCAGCGTATATGTCGCAAGCTTGGAAGTGATACGTGAGAATGCTTGCATTTGGAGGCGTGTAGGTATAATAGATTTACACTGCACCATTTTTGAAAGCTATTTAACATAGATCTGTTTGTAAAAACCGACTGGCTAGCGCTGTCCGTGTATTGCACGCAAAATTTAACGTCGGCAGCGTACATGAGTACTTTGGAATTAGTCAAAATTTGGGACAGGTCGGTAATAAATAATGAAAACCGTAAGGGACCCAGGTGCGTCCTGCCATTCGGATAATCCACACAAGATGATTGACAGGAAGACCCATTAAGTCGAATTTCCTTGCAAGAAGGGAATGATTAACGCAATAAAATGTTTAACGGAAATCAGAATAGATTACATCTGTCTGCAAATTTTGTGGAAAGCCCCTTTTAATAAAAGAAGTGAGCCCCAAAAGGTTAGTTGTCGTTGATTTCCCTTTAATAAATATATGTTGGCATGGGGAAATTACTGATCTACAAAGGGAAGTAATTACATTATTAACAAGTTTTGGGATAAAGTCCTCATTAAGTCGCCCAATTTTAATCAGAATGTACTGATAACATGAAATATGTAATAAATTAACAGATATGTATGTATTTTATTAGTGCATTCTGATTCAAATTGGGCGACTATATCTGCCAATTAATTACATAATTCATTTTTATACCCGGTACCCATAGGGTACATAAGTTAGTGCCAACCGAGAATGTATGTAACAGGCAGAAGGAGGCATCTCCGACCCCATAAAGTATATATATTCTTGATTAGCGTCACCAGCCGAGTCGATTTAGCCATGTCCATCTGTTCGTCTGTCCGTCTGTCTATAGAGCCACAAAATTTGGTGACAGCATTGGAATCTGTTGCGCGCAGGTCAAGTTCGTTTTAAAATTTAACCACGCCCACTTCCGCCCCCGAAAATCATACAAAACGTTATAATAGCTATAGTCGTGATTTTCGGCTTAAAGTACATTGACTTAAAATAGGGACATAATAAGTAGGTACTCGCGAATGATTTCTGAAAATTTTAGTAAAATCGGATGATAAACATGAAAGTTATTAAGCGATAAAGTTTCTGTGTATGCTTCTTTTTCTTCTATGTTAAGATCGCACGTGCGTGTTGCTCAACATGTCCCTAGCAACATTTGTCTCTTTTGAGTGTAATTTGTTAACATATTCTTTTTTCCCTGTGCTAATTAATTTCACGCACAATGCTTTGTGTGCCGGGGATCTCACAGTCGGTCACACTTGACTGTAGCTTTCCTACTTGTTATAGAACTGCAACGGCAAACTCCGGTTTCCAAAGTTGCTTTGCCTTTTATTATAACTAAGTTTTGCTTTATTATAACTATTATAACTATCTTATTTAATTTTAGGACCAGTACATTTTTGGACTTATAAAGCTGGGATAAATAACTTCGCATGTCATCCCACGGCCTAACTAATACATCACTTATTGAAACGAGCTATAAAGAAGATCAAATTAATAGGGATATTAACTTAACAACAGCATTAAATGAAGCAGATTTGGTTATGAGTTTATCGCCCAAGGACATACTTATGCCCTCAGCCATTGGCCAGCAACATCAACTGGATATACATACCAAACTGAATCCAAACGAAACATCGGCACTAAATTCGGTATCTACGGCAGCCGCTGCAGCGGTTGCACATCACCACCACAATCTTTCAAATATACACCATCTTCAAAATATCCATTCTCAGCATCACAGTACTTTTTTAAATAGCAATCACTCAACACCTTTTAGCGTGACTGATATTTTAAGTCCAATTGAAGAGTCATATCGCAAACTGGAACTAAACGGAAACCCTCCATCTCCGTTTCGGTAATTATAACTTAAGACCGATCCCTTAATCATATAAAATAAGTAATAATCCTGCCCTGTCAATTATGCTTTTATGTTTTTTTACAATTTGTTGGATGTTGATGCACTACAGTCTGTACACTCAAGTGGCCCTTCGAAACCAAGCACAAGCTTGTTAGGGTTAGGTGGTAATAAGCGCGAAAGAAAAGTATAGGTAAAAGAATGCGAGGAATATGGACTACTATCGGGCAACTCGATTGCTATCTTGCATGTGTACTAAGTAGGTAAAAAATAATGTTATTAGTTTAGGAAGGCATTATAATTTGCTCTCTACGGGGTTCATGCATTTCATACGTGGCAGTGACGCAAAACTAAAGCAAGTAGGATCTAGTGGTTCTACATGGTACGTGGGAATTCAACTGACCCAATAGATCGCTGCTTTCCACGAGCTTTAATAGACCCAATAGATCGCTGCTTTCCACGAGCTTTAATCGCGTTTATCTAGAAACCATTTTTTTTTCAAATGCCCGGACACATAACTCAAACAAATATTAGCCAATCAATCTGGAATGTTGTCAGTAGGTCCAAAATACCTATGACTATCCATTTACGTAGCATTTTTCGAATCTTTTGCTATTTTTACATTTTTGTTTCAATCATGCACAATTTTGCAAACAAGTCATATACAGCAATATTTATTTTATTGTTCATGATATAAAAAGAACACTTTGTTCTTCATGTCTAAAATTATAATACCTTTTTTGCAATTTTTCGATTGGCTCTTTCATTTGGCCAAAATACAATTCTGAAAATCCGTTCTTTTTTTTATCTATTTAGCTGTTGCCCCTAAGCAGCAGATAGGTTTCTTCAATCTACCTATATTCTATGGATCATGCATATGAGCACATCCGCGGGTCGCGAAAGTACGTTCGCATGCGTTTGATGCAGAGAAAAAAAAAAAAAGAAAGTAAGCTATCTTCGGTAAAGCGAAATGTGTATACCCTTGCAGTCAGCAATTGGATTATTGAAAATCGATTCATTTTGGTTACAGTTGAAAAAATATCTTAGTTTTCAAACATTTTACATCTTACATATATAATTTTACATTTTACATGTAGAATTTTACATTTTACATGTAGAGTTTTACATTTTCATTTAAATGGACCGATCGTTTCGTTGGCAGCTTTATGATATCGTTGTCTGATCTTAATGAAATTAAAACCGTAATTCTATAACCGTAAGAAACTGCCTTATCTTGAAATTGATTGACGTACGTTGAAAAACAAAAAAGTTAAAAATTTGCTTACATTAATTTCGCCATTATTCCTATGGCAGCTTTAGCATATAGTGGTCCGATTTCGTTCCGACATATATACTGCGTGCTTCAGAAATAAGACTATGCTGAAAATTTCAGCCCGATAGCTCAAAAACTGAGAGACTAGTTCGCGTAGAAGCCGACAGACGGACAGACAGACAGACAGACAGACGGACATGGCTAGATAGACTCGGCTGGTGATGCTGATCAAGAATATATATACTTTATGGGGTCGGAGATACCTCCTTCACTGCGTTGCAAATATCATGGCAAAATTATAATACCCTCTGCAAGGGTATAAAAACAAGTGTGAAAGCTAAAGTCGAGTGTGACCGACTGTAAGATACCCGGTACCCAAAGCATTGCGGGTGAAATTGATTAACACATAAACATGGAAAAAAGAAAATGTTGACAAATGAAGACAAATGTTGCTAGAAACATGTTGAGCAACACTTAAAAGAGACAAATTTTGCTAGGAACATGTTGAGCAACACCCAACAAAGACAAATGTTGCTAAGAACATGGTGAGCAACACGTACGCCCTCAATGTCGTTCTCAACACGTGCTCTCTCAATGTCGCTCTCAACACGTGCTCTCTCAATGTCTTTCTCTCTCTCTATCTCTCTCAAGAAGAAGAAGAAGTATACACATAATCTTTATTGTTTAATAACTACTATGTTTATCATCCAATTTCACTAGAATTTTCAGAACACGTCCGCGATTCCCTACTTATTAAGTCTATTTCTATATTTATATCTTTATCTTTTTACTTTAAGCCGAAAATCACGTATATAGCTAATATAACGTTTTTTTATGATTTTCGGGGGCGGAAGTGGGCGTGGCCAAATTTTAAAACAAACTTGATCTGCGCGCAACAGATTCCAATGTTGTTATCAACTTTGGTAGCTCTAGCTTTTATAGTCTCTGAGATTTGTGTTTCACACGGACAGGGGTGTGTCAAGCCTAAGCACGACTGAAGTGAAACTTCTAGTATTTTGAGACCATGTTCTCACAGCGATACCTTTTGGTGTTGCATTCAGAACGGTTTACCATTTCTGTAACAAAAATTTTCGTTTGGTTCTAATTCTTATACCATAAGTTATACCATAAGTTCACAAATGTAAATCAGTAGACCATTTGTGTTACATACAATATCGTTTGGTTCTAGTTCTGACACCATTGGGGTCAAGTGCGCCACAGGGCAAAACATAAAAGGAAAAGAGTCAGAAAATAAATAACAGAAATATGTATGCCGCGGGCGCTGAAACGATAAACGATGGTCAGAATTGAATATAACCATTTAAACATATAGTACAAACTCAATAAAAAATAGCTCTGTAATAAACGGTTTGAAATCTAACCTAATCTTACATATCTTTGATTTTCAAAAAAAAATTGTTTTTAGCTAAGTGATGTTTTATAACCTTAAAAAAAATCCGAAATTAAAAAAAATAAGTTAATTAACTAAAAAAATTATATTTATTGGGTAAACGGATTATGTTTTAGTTAATTCATATTTTGGAGTAAAAAAAAGGCGCGATTCCGCAAAACAATAGACATGTATGTATTGATTCTTTTTACTGATGCGTGCCGGCGGCAACGCTTCAAGCGATAGCATGCTATCTCGTTTATACTCATGGCATTGGCAGAATGCACCAACGGAGGACTTAAGAATCAGCGCTGACAGCATTTTGGCGGGAATTAGCTTTATCCAGCGGGAAAGTTTTAGAAAACTAACAATAACTATTCCTTTATTCAACAAGCAAAATCATCATTGTTTTTGATATTTTATTAATTAACAATATATATTGTATATAATAAATATATTAAAATAAAATCATAATTTTATATCAATTTGTTATAAACAATAATGTATTCTTTATTTGAAATGGTTCTTTGTAGCCTAAAATCTACACCTTGAATATATATTAAGTAATTGCCTATAATTAATTAATATCATATTTCGATATATTTTTAATTTTGTTAGTTAGCGAGATAGCAAGCTGTAACAAAGCCAGCAAAACTGTGAGCGGTGGTGGGGGAATCGCCAATTTTCGTGATCCTGACTCGGGTTTTCTCCGTCCCCGAAAATCCATGACGCGTCTAAAGAAGTTTCACTTAAAAAAAATATTATAATATTTGATAGCATTTTGTTAGCTCTATGATCAATAATAGTCGAGTTACAGCTTTCATAAGAATTACAAAAAGAAGTCGACTTTCATTAAGTAAAACACAAAAATCTGCGAACTGGAACGGAATATACTGAACTAAAGCGAAAACTTAATATAAAAGATGATTTATGTAGCTTTCTGACGAATATATTTACAAGAAAATATAAACATATGTCTTTGTTTTAAATTTAATTTTTCCATTTTTTTTCCCATAAACAAATTCATATTTCCTTGAAAGCCAGATAATATTCTTCTAAAAAGATTGCAAGAAAGAGATTTGGTAGAAAAAGGGGAAAAATATCATATGTTTGGCTTGCAAACTAATTATGTATAAAAAGAGTTTTTAAAAGTACCTAAAAGTAACGAAATTTCATAGTTGAGGCCATGTTCCGCATGAAAACATCTGAAATATGCCATGAAATTATTTTATTATAAAAATGCCAATATGCATATACTTAAATATACAAATGAACACCTAGCTGAAGAAAGAAGCCTAAATCATTATATTTACTCAATTGCAGAAACATACATAATTCCATAAAATGTATGCATTAATATTATTCAAAATCATTTAATCGATGAAGAAATATTTGTATACCCTTGCAGGGTATTTTGTCCAGAAGCTTGCAACGCCGACCCTTAAGAATGTATATTCTTGATCAGCATCATCAGCCAAGTTGATCTGACCGTGTCCGTCGGTCTGTCTGTTGCTACGCAAGCTAGTCTCTCAGTTTTTGAGCAATCTGAATGAAACTTTGCAGATAGTCTTCCTCTATTGCAGTTAGTATATATGTCGGAACTGGCTTGCGGCCGGGAGAACGAAGGTTCGACTCCAGCACACGGCCATCCTAATTTTTCATTCTTTTTTTTTTATTACTTTTCTGAATGCCTGGTCTTTTTTGTTGTTTTTTTTCTATTTATGTCTTGGTTTTTTTTCAGAGCTCGGAAGGTTGGTTCAAGTTTCACTTAAAGTGAAAAGCCTCGTTAGGCACAGTCCAACTATTACGGGGCCTTGGCGCAGATGGTTGAAGTGTGACTCTCGATCGGGGATCTGGCTTCGATCCCGGGTCAAATCCGTTTTTTTTCCTACTACACTTTGTTTTAATACGTGCGCCTAGAAAAAATTATTTCCAAATTCTCTTTAACTAGCCATTGTAAATAGAGGAAGCAGTTAAGATCCTCACGGAATCAGTATAATTAATAAATAAGATGCAGTTTTGGAGAACGAGACAAACAAATGGCAATCGATTATCTACAACCGAACGCTTTAAATTAATACGGTTTATTAACGAATTGACAAAACAAAAAACGAACACAACCAAAAGTAACCGGGAAGGGTCGAAACGGCGCAGCAGAAAAGTGAACTAATGGACACACACCTGCACAACCTGCACAAAATGTATTGCAGGCATCGGAAGTGTACATGTAGCCTGCTGCTATAACGCCCATGGGCGTTATGACGCAAAAAAAAAGTGACATAACGCCCACGGGCGTTTTGTTTCAAAAACTTTATTGAAACCAAATTTTTGCCTTCGGCGCTTTCAGTAGTTTCCAACTTTTACATTAAATTAGCAAAAGATGCAGACAAAAATTTGTTTTCAATTGTGGCTGGGCCGTGAGAAGCAACAACATCGAATTATAACGACAGCTTCCATTTCGCTTGATAATTAGTGATAAACTGACTATGAAGATTATTGTGCCGAAAACTGGAAAAATGCTTAGAGAGATAACATAATTAACGGTATATTTCTTATCGGTAATCTCATCGATTGCGCCCATTGGCGTTATGACAGCGGGCTTTATTACATGTACCCGCATCGGAAACCATATATTTTTGTATACCCTTGCAGGGTAATATAATTTTGTCCAGAAGTTTGCAACGCAGTGAATAAAGCATCTCCAACCCCATGAAGTATATATATTCTTGATCAGCATCACCAGCCGAGTCGATCTAGCCATGTCCGTCTGCCCGTTTGTCCGTTGCTACGCAAACTAGTCTCTCAGTTTTTGAGCTATCCGAATGAAACTTTGCAAATAGTCTTATTATACCCTTGCAGAGGGTATTATAATTTTGCCATGATATTGGCAACGCAGTGAAGGAGGCATCTCCGACCCCATAAAGTATATATATTCTTGATCAGCATCACCAGTCGAGTCGATCTAGCCATGTCCGGCTGTCTGTCCGTCTGTCTGTCCGTCTGTCTGTCGGTTTCTACGCGAACTAGTCTCTCAGTTTTTAAGCTATCGGGCTGAAACTTTCAGCATAGTCTTATTTCTTTAGCACGCAGTATATATGTCGGATCGGCCAAAATCGGACCACTATATCCTATAGCTGCCATAGGAATGATGGCGATATTAATGTAAAAAAAATTTAACTTCTCTGTTTTTCAACGAATTTCTATAAATTTCGAAACATAGTCGTTTTTTGTAGTTCTAGAATTACGGTTTTAATTTCATTAAGATCGGACAACTATATCATATAGCTGCCATAGAAGGGATCGTTCGATTTATATGAAAATGTACAATTCTACATGTAAAATGTAAAATTTACAAAATTTACATAATTTGATATTTTTTCGACATTACCAAAATGGATCGATTTTCAATGATCTAACTGCAGACTGCAAGGGTATACAAACATCGGTTTACCGAAGTTAGCTTTCTTTCTTGTTTTTATTGCGGAACGATTGGAATCGTACTACTATATCTTATAGATGTAATAAAAGTTTTTGGGCAAAATGTCATATTTTCGCTATTTTTGAAGATATTAGTCTCAAATTAAGTATATGATCTTTTAATCGGACTGGTATTTCTTATAGCTGCCCAAGAACCGATCGGCCCGAAATAGTTGATTTTCGTTGTTTTTAAAGATGTCGGACTAAAACTTAGTAAATGGCGTTTTAATTTAAATGTAGCCATACTTTAAAGATTTCATCCATCTATATCTTATACATAGCTGACATAGGAATGATCTGGTCAAGTAAGCCAATTTTTGTTGCTTTTAAAGATATCAAATTAAAACTTAGTAAATGGCATTTTAATTTAAATATAGCCATACATTTAAAATTGCATCCAAGTCGGCCCACTATATCTTATAGCTGACATATGAACGATCAGTCCAAATAAGCCGCTTTTTGTTGTTTTTAGAGATTTCAGATTAAAGCGATATATAATATTCCATATTTTTATTTTATTTAATATCTGCAAGGGTATATAAGCATCGGCTTGCCATAGCTAGCTTTGTTTCTTGTTTTATTTTAATGTTTTAATAAATTTTGAAGCGCAGTGAGCAAGTATATGCCAGCTATAGAATATGATTATTTGATTTAAGTCAATCATAAGGGATATAAACATCTGACCAAAGTTATAATACTTTCCTCAGGGTATATTCTTTTTACAGAGGACAAAGCCGCTATTAGATTGCTAGTATACATAAATATTTTCTTGGACTGTAGCCTTCTTATAAGTTTTTCTTTTAATCGTTCTATATAGTCACATTTTTTTTTAAGGGAAGAAATCCCATAAGACTAAGGTTTTCCCTCAATACGAGCATACATATATTTACAAATGATTTACAAATATGCTGAATATTTTTTCTGGTCCTGATTTTATGCTATTTTGCAAAATTAATAATATAGTTGTAATTAACATACATATATTTCTAGTTCCAATTCGAGTGGTAGCAGTATTAACTCACCAGGCAACCTCAGTACTTCAACTATGGCCAACCCTTACGCTATGGGGTCCTTGTATCATAGCCCAGGAGTACAAAGCTATTGTGGACCAACCGATAACTTATCCCTTGCTGGTCACTACACTGACATGAGAAGCTCCGCTTCATGGTACGGATCCACCGCCAACGACCCAAGATTTGCAAGTACGTAATAATATAGAGAACGGTATTATAAATATGTGTACTTATCTAATTCAGCCCGGTACCCGTAGGTATATGGGTATGTAACAGGCCGAAGAAGACATCTGTATGTATGTATGTATTCTTGCTCAGCATCACCAGCCTAGTCGATTTATTTATGTTTGTCTGGTCATGTCTTCCTCCGCCTGTCTCTTATTACACATCCTAGTCTTTTAGTTTTAGAGCTAAATAAATTAAATTTTGCAGATCGTCTTTCTTCTATTTCATGTAGTATATAAAAAAACATTTTTATTGTTACATACATATATAATGAAACTAACACTGCAATTCAGAAATTGTAAAACATAGCTATGTGGGACATTCCATATTAACTATCAAAATGCATACCTACATTTTGAAGTACTCCACGTCCATATAATGACCCTAAATATTTTTTCGTTATTAAAACTTTTCGAGATAATCGCTGTTGGGCAAAAACCTTTAAAAAACCCTATAAATAAAAAAAAAACTAAATAAATATAAATAAATAAATAAAATAAAAATCAATAAATAAAAAAATAAAATAGAATTTAAGTTATGAAAATTGCCTTAGTTGCCGAAATGTTAAATATAATAATAAATAAAAAATAATAAAAAAAAGAAAGAAATGTTAAATATAAGAAAATTTATGGCAAGCAAATAGGATAAGTAGGGTTCGTTTTTAAGAGTAATGAATTTAATATATTTTTGTGACTAGTGTACTAATTTATAAGGATAACCTTGTAGCACTGGGAAAATAGATAAAATAAAATAAATAAATAAATAAATAAATATCATAAAAGTTAAATGGAACATGCAATTTGAAAAACAAAAAATAGGGGTACACTTTTTTCATACCTTTTTTTTGTTAGGTTTAATAAGCGGGCTTAAAAAAAATTTGTTTTAGGCTCATAAGAAACAAAAAATCTTAGAATGAAACAAATGTGTTTTGCTAGGAAAAATCAATTTATTTTTATAGTTTATCCATTAATGTCCGAGTTGATATGGAGTGTCCCATGTATTACTTGAAATTTAAAAATAATGCTATATCTCGAAAATCTATAGAAAAAAGCGGTTATTATTTTGCTCCTATTAATTTTCTGATCGCTCCTATGGCAGCTACATGATACAATCGTTCGATCTGCCCCTTCCGACTTCGGATACTACCTGTTTAAGAAGGAAAACTATCTGTAAAGATTACTTCAGATACCTCTATAACTGAAAAACTAGTTTGCGTTGAAACGGACCTTCACTTTGTCTAATTAAATTCAAATTTAGGAAAAACTTAATTCAAATTGGGGGAAAGGCACTGGAAAATGGTGGCATATGAAGACTAAGAACATGTTAAGCAACATTAAAAAAATACAAAGGTTTAAAGAAACATGCTGAGCAACATCCAACAAAAAGTCGTATGTTGTGAGGAACTTGTTGAGCAACACCTATTTATTTGTTGCAGAAGTTCACCACACACAGAAAATTATTTAATAACTCCAATGCTTATTTTCCGATTTTACATCTACATAGAAGTATTTATTTCATATATAGTTGATTTGTAACGAAAATCACAACTAAAGCTTAGCTAAACGTTTTTCATGACTTTCGAGGGTGGAAGTGGGCGTGGCCGAATTCAAACAAGTAGGAAAGCCACAGTCGAGTGTGACCGACTGTGAGATACCCGGTACCCAAAGCATTGTGGGTAAAATTAAATAAAATATGGACATGCAGAAAAGAAAATGTTGACAAATGAAGACAAATATTGCTAGAAACATGTTGAGCAACACCTAAAAAAGAGAAATGTTGCTAGGGACATGTTGAGCATTACAGATTGGCACTTTTAACATAGAAGAATGTTTATCATCCGAAATACTATAAATACGACTATAGCTTATATAACGTATTATAGGATTTTCGGGGGAGTGGGCCGGGCCAAATTTTAAAACAAACTTCATCTGCGTGCAACAGATTTCAATGTTGTTACCAAATTTTTTAACTCTAGCTCTTATAGTCTCTGAGATCTGTTGTTTTACATGGACGTAAAGACGGACATGGATAAATCGACTATATGTACACTTTATAGGGTCAGAGATTGCTCCTTCTGCCTGTTACATACATTCTCGGTTGGCACTAACTTATAATACCCTTGTACCCTATTTGTACCGGGTATAAACAAATGAGAAAGCTACAGTCGAGCGACCCACTGTGAGATACCCGGTACCCAAAGTATTGTGCGTGAAATTAAATAGCCCACGGACATGAAAAAACAAAAAGTTGACAAATGAAGATAAATGTTACAAAAAACAAGTTGAGGAACGTTTAAAAAAGACAAATTCTGCAGCTTTACGCAGCTGCATTACGAATTTATCATGCGCCCGAAAGCACGCAACACTTTTTTCACTATTGCCTTTGTGGCTCTGAAAAAGAAGAAGAGCATTCACAGAAACTTAATTGTTTAATAACTTCCATGTTTATCATCCGATTTTACTCAAATTTTCAGAAAACGTCCGCAAATACCTACCTATTTATTTTATCTATTTACTTTAAGTCAAAAATTACGACTATAGCTTGTATAAAATTTTTTACGATTTTCTTAGGCGGAAGTGGGCGTGGACAAATTTTAAAACAAACTTGTTCTGCGTGCAACGGATTAATATGCTGTCATCAAATTTGTTAGCTCTAACTTCCATAGTCTCTGAGATCTTTTGTTTCATACGGAGAGACGGACTGACAGACGGACATTGCTAAGTCGATTTGGCTGGTGATGCTGATCAAGAATATTTACTGTATATGGGGTCGATGGTTGCTCTTTCTGTCTGTTACATACATTATCGGTTTGCTCAAAGTTATAAAACCCTTGTACCCTATGGGTACCGAGTATAAAAAGAACAAAAAAAAAAAAACAAAAAAAAAAAGTTTTGGCACTGTCAGGGCTTAAACCCACGGCCTAAACGGTTTCAACTTGCAAAACCAGCGTCTTAGGGGGGTGTGTTAAAATTCTTACCTTATTGCTAATATCTCACATGTTTATCATCCGATTTTACTGAAATTTTCAGAAAACGTCCGCAAATGCCTATATATTTATTTTATCTATTTATTTTAAGCCGAAAATACCGACTATAGCTTATATAAAGTTTATATAACTTGATCTGCGTGCAACAGATTTTAATGCTGTCACCAAATTCGGTGGCTCTAGCTCTTATAGTCTCTGAGATCTGTTTACCAACACGGACAGACAGACAGACGGACATGTCTAAATCGACTCGGCTGGTGATGCTGATCAAGAATTTATATACTTTATGGGGTCGGAGATGCCTTCTTCTACCTGTTACATACATTCTCGGTTTGCACTAACTTATAATACCCTTGTAGCATATGGGTACCGGGTATAAAAACAAACTGGATCTGCGTGCAAGAAATAGGAATGTTGTCACCAAATTTGGTAGCTGAAGCTCTTATAGTCTCTGAGACCTGTTGTTTCATAGGGACAGACACACGGAAACATGTCCTAAATCGAATCGGCTGGTGATGCTGATCAAGAATATATATACTTTATGGGGTCACAGATGCCTTCTTCTAGCTATAACATATATTGTCGGTTGGCACTAAGTTGTAATGCCCGTGTACCATATATGTTAGGTAGCGGGTAAAAAACAACAACATTTTTCCTTATAGGTTAAATCTACCTTCCTGTATTGTTATTTCTTCACTTTTTAATGTTTATATGTGCTCGGTCATGCAATCAATGTATATTTTCCTTTATTATACGTATACTTCAAGATCAGGCAGTACCAATGATTATGTTATATAAGGTCTGCTCGAACTCTCATTTTGGCAGAGTGATATAAATAGTGATAGTGATATAAATATAAATGATATAAATTTGACAAACTGTAGAAGAATATATATATGTATATATATATATATATTGGTACTGCCTTATATATATATATATATATATCTATATATATACCTATGATTATATAATGTCTGCTCGAACTCCCATTTTGGCAGAGTGATATAAATTTGACAAACTGTAGAAGAATAATGTAATATGTTACATATATATATATATATATATATATATATATATATATATATATATTTATATATATGCAATACCAATGATTATATATTATATATATATATATATATATATATATATATATATATATACTTTATATATAAATAAATCGTTAACCACTAATGCATAAAGATATCTATATATATATGTATGCTATACACATGTGTGTGATTACAAGCATGATATCGTGAACCTCGTTTTGATTGAAGAAAAATACCCCAACTGTACCCCTGGATTTCAGGTAAAAAGGTATTTGAGAAGATAATTGATTTTGAATTTATTTGGTTGTCATTGTTTATTTAAGAAATGAAAAGATGATTGTTGACTTTTACGTTTTTGAACCTTTGGGGTTCAAGCTGTTAGCTGTTCTCAAGAGATAATAATGCATACATACATATGTACATACATAAAAAAAATAATAAGACAAAATAAGCTAAACCTTTTGTTTACTGGTTTGTACAAATTCAAAAAAATATTTATTAATCTATCTACAAAATCCAGTGATTTTTATTTTTTTTTTACATATAATTTTTTGATTTTGACCTATTCTAGATAGCTATATTTAAACAAAGAAACCAAATGGCCTAAGAGGAAATTCATGAAATAAACAAGAGAGTAAGCTAACTTCGGCAAGCTAAATCTTATATATGTAACCTAGAAGAATTTTAAAATTTATTGCTTTACCTAAATAAAATAAAATATGGGGCCGAGATGCTTCCTTCACTGCGTTGCAAGCGTCTATAAAAGTCATAAGAATATAATACCCTGCAAGGGTATATAAATAGTTCGCCTTAAATTCAAGACTTGTCACCAGATTCAGGGAAAGCAAAAAAAAATATCTAAAATAATTTTAGATTTAATTTCTGTAGTTTTCTAAAATGTAATGCGATTTTAACCGCACTGACGCTTTCACTTTTCAAAGACAATCTGCCACAGTTTTGCCGGTTCAATTTTAATTGGTTTTCTAATGACATTGGCATTGTTTTGGTGATAAACCTCCTCTGTACGTGTATACACGTAATCGTTGTATACCCCTGTTGGAAAAGGAGTATAAGAATGTATATATATAAATATAGTTTCGATATTTTTTAACATATGCGTATATACCATTAGTCAAATTGCAAACTGCAAGGGAAAATAAATTGTGGCTGCCCAAAGAAACTTTCCTATCTTGGTTTTTGTGGCGAGTTTTATAACATTCAAGAAAACATAATATATTGTAAAGAATTCTTTATACCCGGTACCCATAGTGTACAAGGGTTTTATAACTTTGAGAAGACCGATAATGTATGTAACAGACAGAAAGAGCAACCATCGACCCCATATAGAGTAAATATTCTTGATCAGCATCACCAGCCAAATCGACTTAGCAATGTCCGTCTGTCAGTCCATCTCTCCGTATGAAACAAAAGATCTCAGAGACTATGGAAGTTAGAGCTAACAAATTTGATGACAGCATATTAATCTGTTGCACGCAGAACAAGTTTGTTTTAAAATTTGTCCACGCCCACTTCCGCCTAAGAAAATCGTAAAAAACTTTATACAAGCTATAGTCGTAATTTTTGACTTACAGTAAATAGATAAAATAAATAAGTAGGCATTTGCGGACGTTTTCTGAAAATTTGAGTAAAATCGGATGATAAACATGGAAGTTATTAAACAATAAAATTTCTGTGAATGCTCTTCTTCTTTTTCAGAGCCACAAAGGCAATAGTGAAAAAAGTGTTGCGTGCTTTCGGGCGCATGATAAATTCGTAATGCAGCTGCGTACAGCTGCAGAATTTGTCTTTTTTAAACGTTCCTTAACTTGTTTTTAGTAACATTTATCTTCATTTGTCAACTTTTTGTTTTTTCCATGTCCGTGGGCTATTTAATTTCACGCACAAAACTTTGGGTACCGGGTAGCTTTCTCACTTGTTTATACCCGGTACAAATAGGGTACAAGGGTATTATAAGTTAGTGCCAACCGAGAATGTATGTAACAGGCAGAAGGAGAAATCTCCGACCCTATAAAGTATATATATTCTTGATCAGCGTCACTAGCCGAGTCAATCTAGCCATGTCCGTCTGTCCGTCTGTCCGACCGTGTGAAACAACAGATCTCAGAGACTATAAGAGCTAGAGTTACCTAATTTGGTGACAACATTGGAATCTGTTGCACGCAGATCAAGTTTATTTTAAAAATTGGCCACGCCTACTTCCGCTCCCGAAAATGATAAAAAAGTGTACATAAGCTATCTTCGAGATTTTTTGCCACAATGCTTTGGGTACCGGGTATCTCACAGTCGGTCACACTCGACTGTAGCTTTCCCACTTGTTTTTATTTGTTTTAAATACATTTTTTGTTTGTTATTATTTTTTTTTTCCTCTTAACTTAATTAATTACAAAGGAGAACAACAAAATAAGCTAGTAGAATAAAAAGTATCTTAATCTTGCAAAATTACCTCTGACCAATCGCAATATTAGTTAATAAGAGGCGAGATGCTAAGTACGCCTTGACTACATTTTACAATATAATGGCAAGAAAACAAATATATACTTATACTAAGATAAATTCAAAATTCAGTTTAATTTTGTTGGCAGAAAGTGGTAAATGAAAATTAAATAATAAGAAGCAAATGAAGCTGGAAATTATTGTGATTTTGGACTAGCACTATATTATATTTAGAAGTAAACGCCGACTGTCACTCTAACTAGTTTTAACATATTTGGCACAACATTTTTTTTATTTGTTAAAAAAGGGATTAAAATAAAAATGTAGACTTTTTCCATTTCCCTGAGATTGATAACGGATCTATCCTGCAAAAACAACTGACATTTAGCAACACAGAAATGCTAAACAACACCCATTACTTTATGATGATCGGAAATTGTCATAGTAAGTATGCTTCCACCACTTTGGCCAAAAAAGGACGCAAAACTACAGATCAGATTTGGTGTAATAAAGAAGCAGGACTAAAATGTATTGACTGAATAAAAGGGAAAAACTAAATAATCGAGAGAAATACAATTTAACGAGAAAGAAAGCTAACTTCGGTAAACCGAAGATTGTATACCCTTGCAGTCTGCAATTGGATCATTAAAAATCGATCAATTTTGGTAATGTTAAAAAAAAATGTCAAATTATGTAAATTTAGTAAAATTTTACATTTTACATGTAGAATTTTATATTTTCATATAAATCGACCGATCCCTTCTATGGCAGCTATATGATATAGTTATCCGATCTTAATGAAATTAAAACCGTAATTCTAAAACTATAGAAAACGACTATATCTCGAATTTATAGAAATTCGTTGAAAAACAGAGAAGTTAAATTTTTCTATGGCAGCTATAGGATATAGTGGATTTTGGCCGTTCCGACATATATACTGCGTGCTAAAAAAACAAGACTATGCTAAAAATTATACTAGTTCGCGTAGAAACCGACAGACGGACAGACGGACAGGCAGACAGACGGACATGGCTAGATCGACTCGGCTGGTGATGCTGATCAAGAATATATATACTTTATGGGGTCGGAGATGCCTCCTTCACTGCGTTGCAAATATCATGGCAAAATTATAATACCCTCTGCAAGGGTATAATAAAAGATTCATTGCATTTTGTGGGACTGAAATTTTGAGACAAATCTCTGGGCTATAAACTATACAACATAGTATGCGGCGATTGTTACTAAATAGCTTCAAAATTGTTGGCAGTAGAACCGATTTTTTGAAGAACAAGTGTGTATGAATTGAGAGCAGATCGCATTACATAATTTTAGCTGTCGCAAAAAATTGGCGTGGGTACCGGTAATTTCACAGCTTTCTATCTTGTTTAAATGAGGGTTCTGTTATACCTGCAACTTTTTGTTCCTAATTGTTGTCAAATGTTGTACATTTTATTTCAGTATCCCGCCTCATGAGTACTACAGCCAGTGGGTCAATGAGCCATATGGGAAATATGAGTGGTCTAGCTGCCTGCAGCGTTAGCGATACAAAACCTCTACAATTTCCGTTGGCACAGAGAAGAAAACGTAGAGTTCTGTTTACCCAAGCTCAGGTTGGTATTATATTTTTTTGTAAATAATCATATCAACATTATCTAAATGTAGACCTCTTTCATGTCGGCTTAAAAGTTTGTTTTACTACATGGATCACAGAAGGTTTTAATAGTAATTATTTTAATATAGATACATAAGTTTAATATAGATACATTGGATGCAGATACATAAGTCAGACCGGATAAACATATCCTTTCGTCAGGACCTCACCTATATTTTGTGTATTTTTGATAATCATCAAAGGCTGAGCCGATCTAAACATGTCAGACTGCCCATTTGCAAAGTTATTTCAGGAACAATCGTAATTTTTTTATCTGATCGAAATCTTAAAGCGGTTGTATAGAATTGCAGGCTGCACGGTTACACAAACGTCGACTTCGACCCGAATTTTCCTTTTTATTTATAGATATAAAAATTAATTCTGATATCAGAATTATTATTATATTCATCAACATGTACATATATAAGCGTATATCATAATGCCAAAGTCACTGTCAAAAGTTTCATACACGCAGGCTCCGGTTTTTACTTTCACAAGATTCTTTCGTTTTCGTTTTCGAAAACGAGAAATCGGTGCTCCGGTAAATGAAAAGAAAATGCCTTTTTCTACATCAAATCGGTTCTTAATTGCAAAAGAAAAAAAATAGTTGACTTGTTGGTCTATTGATGTTTGTTTCACACCATCAGTGGATCAATCTAGTTCGTAATTACTTTTTAAAGAAATTTTTTCTGACCCCACCTCGAATTCGCAAAAAAAATATTTGCCGTCGGCAACGACAACTTTCGTTTTAGTTGCCAGTGCTTCCGTACTGTTGGTGGCCCCAAACAATCTGGTCGAAATGCTTATAAAATTAAAAGGAGTTCAATAGTATTGTTCAAAGAAGATAAAATAAGGTTATAATAAATAAACTAGTTTAATTTTATTGTTTAAATGTTACTTTTACCATTTAAAAAAGATATAAAATTTCCTGTTTAAAGAGTGGCAGCCCTCTTAGACCGATAAATAAACAATTTCTGCATTTATTTGGGTTTAAAACAAACAATTAAAAAAAGTAAAGGCATTTAAACATTCCGTTTACTTCTCAAAACATCCAAGTCAACTGTTTGAGTAATAACGAGAAAGAAAGCTAACTTCGGTAAACCGAAGTTTATATACCCTTGCAGTCAGCAATTGGATCATTGAAAATCGATCCAATTTGGTAATGTAAAAAAAAATGTCAAATTATGTAAATTTTGTAAATTGTACATTTTACATGTAGAATTTTACATTTTCATATAAATCGACCGATCCCTTCTATGGCAGCTATATGATATAGTTGTCCGATCTTAATGAAATTAAAACCGTAATTCTAGAACTATAAAAAACGACTATATCTCGAAATTTATAGAAATTCGTTGAAAAACAGAGAAATTAAAAATTTTTGTACATTAATTTCGCCATCATTCCTATGGCAGCTATAGGATATAGTGGTCCGATTTCGGCCGTTCCGACATATATACTGCGTGCTAAAGAAACAAGACTATGCTGAAAATTTCAGCCCGATAGCTCAAAAACTGAGAGACTAGTTCGCGTAGAAACCGACAGA
>VNJW01013684.1:0-44699 GCA_008042615.1 Drosophila auraria
ATTACTATAGCCCTCGCGTTTGCAGATTTTTAAGCTGCTCACCTGCGGGACGCCGAGGAAGAAGAAGCAGCGGACCGAATTTGGTCTGCGCCGGTTGTAATACTGTTTTGGAACACGAATGGATGGGATGCCTATATATATTAGGACTTGCTCGCAAAGGTTATGTTGCACACGCGGAACTTGTACGTTAAGTTAAAACGCACGTCTGTTTTCTTAAAGGTTCCAATCGCAAAAGAAAGATTTGGCGGATCGGAAGTTTATGCTTGGCAAAGTAAGGGTTGCCGGATCCTTGTTTGACAACTGTCAAGGGTTGGAGATACCAGATCGTTAGTTTAGCGTTAACAGCACCAATCGTGCTGTTAAGCTCAAGTTGGTAATTTTATGGCGGTTTATTTGAAATAATAAGAAAGAAAAATAATAATAAAAAAATTGTACCCTCACAAAATTTTGAAAAGAGAATATAATGTTACTCCCCTTAAAATAAAAGATAATACATTTAAAATCTTCACTCGTAGTAAAGTCGGCTAAATCGTCTCTCCGATCTCTATCTAAAAATAAACTATCTCGTTGGCTTTAGCTTGTACATAGCTGAAAAAGCGCGAAGGAGAGAGTGAAGGATTTTCACTGAAACGGAAACCCTCTGCAAGATCTGAAAATATTATATTAAATAGATTTCGAAGTAAAATATATAAAATATTAAATACAAAAATATTCATTTCTTTTAAACTATCAAACTCTTTCTTTAACATTGAATTAATAAACTTAAATTTGAGTATATCCGAGGCTTTTCTGTAGATTCCCTTTTTCGAGGGTATGGCCAAGTAACAATAGAAACAGCGACAACAAAAACAATGTCCTTTCAACACTTAAGAACTCACCCAAACATACACACACACAGCCTTTCGAACACACAGGAAGGGTAGAAGGGTATGTGTAAGCGTCGTGTGGGTTTTGTACAAAGATTTCTAGATCCTTTCTGGTTCCATTTCTACTTAAGGAGTGGGAGAAAAAGTGCTATTGGGTTTTTGGGCTCTTGCTTTTGCTTTTGCTTTCAACGTGCGTAGTTTCCACGTTTGGGGGATGGTTGAGGGAAATGGGGCTTTTCCAGACTGTGCCACAAATGGCGTCACATGCTAAAAACCCAAATAGCAACAGCAACAACCGCAGCAACAACTACAATGTTGAAAATGTTTGCTTGCAATCTTGCTGCAAAAACTTTTTGAAATGCTACAAAAAGGACGATGGGCGGAGGCGGTTTCAGGACAGCGGAGGACATCTCGAGTGACTACAAGTCATAAAGTACACAACACAACGGGACAAACACCGAAAGGACAATGCACAGACATTCAAAGTCCTCCTGGCTCCTGGCTCAGACGAATGCACAAAATGTCCCCCAAAAATGTTCGTGTCTCGTCGCTGCCCGTCGCTGCTCGTTTCTGGTTTCCTGCTTGAATTGCAGTCACATTTTTGGCATATGTCACCACACCATATGCAATTACAGGGCTCCAGGCAAGCAGTTACATTGAAAACATTTTATCCAAAATTGAATTTACTCTCCCAGAAAATCCCTGTCGCCCTTCGCCCCCCCTAAAAAACTGACAAAGCCTGCCCATTAATAATTCCGAATGGCCGCCAACAAATTGACCATTCGAAGTGGGCCTCTCCACCCATGTGAGTAAATGCTTCTTCAGAAGTGCCAGAAAACAGCAACAGTTCCGGCGAAATGGCTTATAAATTATTATGGGGGCACAATGGAAGTAAAAGTATTTGTTCGTTCACTTTCGCAGCAGAGCCGAGTTTATAAATTGGCCATAAAAACCAGAAGCGCTAGAGAAAAAAGCAGAAAACTTTGCGACAAATTGTTGAAAAAAGTGCCACTAAAATATGGGCCAGTCTCGATGGTTGCCCATTCAAAGTGTGGGGATTACACGTATAGAAAAGGCTTTTAAAGCGAAAAATATTATACAGAAAAATATTTAAGGTGTTTTTATGGGTATTATATAGTCGTGTAGCTGGAAAATATATACTTTCGGTTCAGGAAGTCTTTATTTAATTCTATTTCTTAATTCAAACGTGGATTGAATTAGTTTTAAATTATATTATTTATAAATTGTGTGTATGTAGAAGGTTTTGATTTTAATAAATGTCACGATTCTCTAACAACCGTTTTAAAAAATACTGCAAAGTTCACGAATTCATATAAATATTACAGATATAAATACCCTTTTCAAACCTGCCCAACATGCCCTTGATGCTGGCACTCGATGGGCATTCAACAATGTTGTAAATGCTTTAGCCAACAATTGGTGGGTCCGTTTATTTGTACAAAATAGATTCTGTCTAAATATTTATGCTTTTAGTTGGACTCCAGTTCGTTGTCCGCTGGAATTTTCCCTTTTCCACTCTGTTTGCCCTTTGTTGTAGGCCAATATCTCGGCTTTGTTTGGCTTTCATTTTGGCAAATTGATTTGTCCGTTTGGATGAATTTGCATTGTGTACATTCCATGCCGAATACTTTGTTTATATAGATGGTAACAATAACCGGTCCATTTAGCTGATTAATTGTCAATCAGGAATAATATTTGGACGGTTTGCAGCCTTTTAGCAGGCCTGGGCTGATTTTAAAACATAGATATCCCTGATTCTGTGCCTCTTTCTTTTCTCCTCTCTCTCTCTCTCTGTTATCTCGTTCTTTGGAATATTTCCCTCGTCATGTGGCAGCTGCTTTCACATTGCAAATAAATATTTTATGGCATTTTGTATGCGCTCTCTCTCGCCTTCCCGCTTGCGCCTGCTTACAAATACAATATGGCCGCCGCCATTTTGGCATTCACTATTTCGCCATTTTTACCATTCCGCCATATTTCATTTCCGCTTCTTCCAGTCCGCATTTGTTATTGTTTTTGCTGTTCTTGTACCCACTGCCTTTGTTTGTTTGTTGTTTGTTGCCGCTGCCATGGCGCATTTTGTGAAAAGTCAATTATTTATGCATGTCACGTTATTTTCTGGCAAAAGAGCACAAAAACCGAAGGGAAAGGAAGGAGCCAAACAATCATGAGTAGGGTAGGGTAGCATAGAAACAAATAAACAGCAAAGGCAACAAGAACAGAAAAAATAAAGAAATTTGCGCTAAAATGGCCAAAAATTCAAATGTCACCGCCAGCAGAAACCGCACATTGCCCTTTCCCACCGCACCGCTCTCTATTTCTCATGGCTTTTCCTCCTCCCTCCTCGCATTTCCACCATCAACATTTTCCCATTCGTTAGGTGGCAAGCTGATTATTAGATTTGGCCTCTATGTGTGCCCTGGCGTGCTTGTGCATTTTGATACCCGGTCCTCTTGGGATAAGAAGGGTATATAGGAGTTCTGGGAACTGTATACGGTGGAAATGGGAGGTTCTGTTCTTGTACATGTTAGAATTGCATTTGTGTCAGCAAGAAATAGAACGAAGTGGCTAGATTAAAAAGAAAAATAATTCACTTTTGTAACAATATTGCATTAATAATTCCATCATGACTCAACATTTATAAATGAGTATAATCATTCTTAAAAAATTTCCGCCAGAATAAATTAAACGATTTGAGTGCCGGGTATTCCATGGTCGGGACATAATTATATATATATATATATTTGCTTTGCTAGGTGTGAAGTTGGGGAAGAGCAGGAATAGAAAGACGGAACAACACATGCCATTGAAGGCAATTGAATTGTAATTCGATAGAATGAAAAATTTCTTCATTTGCTGCCGAAATAATTTTTCATTTTATTTTGTGAAATCAGCACAGAGAAGCGTGTAAAGTTATATAAGCTGAAAATAACAAGGTTGGACTTTCAGCCAAGTAGAACTCTTGAATATGAAAATCTTGAATAGAATCTAGAATTTAAATCAAGATAATTTAGACATGATGACCGAGAGTAATAGAGATTAAAATATTTTTGTAGGAACAATTTGTGCTGCTAATAATTTCTGACTTTGAGTCTTTTTACTTTGAAGTATTTATTAAATGATCTAATATTTACGTAACCTCATATACATATTTATAGTAAGTCTCTTCGTTCCTTTTGTTTTATTTCAATATTTTCCCTCAGTGCTTGATTTTTAATGACAAAAAATCAGCAACAAGAGAGTTTGGCAAACCAAAACATTGACAGCTACTCAAGAGTCAGACAGCATGGCATTTTGCAGTTTCTCAATCCAACCAGCCAGCCAGCCAGCCATCCATCAGTCTATCAATCAATCAATCTCCGTCAACTGTCATATTACGAATTGACAGCTACCAGTCTGGACATCGTATAATATATGTACACACGATGTGTGATCCGATTTAAACAGCAATTAAATGGATTTAAGCAAGCTCTTGTGTGTCGGCGGCAGTCCAAAGGAAATGTAATCAATTTAATTAAATTTAAATTAATTAGAAAACAGAGCGCAGAAAAAAAGTGAGTAAAAAGGCGAAGAGAAAACAATGGCCAGAGAGCATCGCGCCAGGGCTCGGTGGGGCGTTAAATTGAATTGTTGTCACCACAATTTACACAGCCACGCCTTCAGTCGCCACGCCCCATCTTCTGGTTTACTTTTTTCATCCATCCTTTTTTTCTGTTGTTGTTGCTGGTTTTTGTGTGCATTATCGGGCTTCTTTTCTTCTGTCATATTATTACATTATTTGCCATTTGCTTTGGACCAACTGGCACACAAGTTTTTCCTCTCTTTTCCCGCCTAATTTCCCGCCAGACTCAGCTCCGAGTCGTTCTTTGTCGCAGGCCCACGGGGCGTATGCGTATTGTAATCAAGTCATAAATTTGCCCGACTGCGAATTGGTCTAAAGCGTTGCCAGGCACAAGCCACTGTAAACTGCTTTTCAGGCGCACGTGCCCTACATCCACACACATCCCCCCAGAAGAGCTATTCAGACACATAAAGATTTATCTAAGGGCCGGGGCAGTCTTTTTGCCTCGTTTTGGTTTTCAATAAGAAGGGATTAAGTTGAGTAAGAAAACTACAAACGACAGGCGAGCTTTCTACCTCCTTCGCAACCCATGAAAGCCAATAAAAAGCAAAGATCGCATATCTATAAACCCACTTTTATAGAGGCCTCCCCCTTTTCGGCCCCACAGCGCGCCCCCATTTATCCAGGGCGATAAGTGTTATTTTCAACTGCCAGCTGTGATTCTAAACCTCGCCCAAAAAGCCGAAAAAAAAGCCAGAGAGATGAAGAAAGTTTCATGTTACCAGGAGACGTTCCTCCTCTTATCCACATCTTTGCTGGCAACTCGAGTTTCGCCCAGCTGCGTGTGCATGTGTATGTCACTTATACATTTTCTTATCTCGACATTAAATTTGTCTGCTTCAATTTGGAAAAAATCTTTAACTTTGCCCCAAAGAAAGTTGGATGTAATAAACTTCAAAAAAGCGGAAGGAAAAGAGAGTGGACGGGGCAAAGAATGACAGAAAGAGTCAAGCCCCACGGCAAATAAACAAACAGAAAAAAAAATTTGAAAAATTTTCCTACTGTTTGCCAAGAGTTTTTCGTTCGCGAGAGCGAGCGGAGGGAGCAGGGAAATTATGAACAGCTTGCGCCATATGAGAGGCACGCCCACTTAGCTTCCTAAACCAAAACGATTGCGGCACTTGACTTTAGCACCCTTAGTGCCCCTTCGAGCTGCAGGTTCGGAGTTTGGGGCTGTGGCTTCATTTAATTTTCATAAGGCCAAATGAAAATTTCAGTCTTCATTCTTCAAGTGGCTTTCGACCTGCAACTTAACCAACCAAGAAACCAAAAGTAGCTGATGAATCAAAGGGAATTCGAGTTGAATTTCGCTGGAATTTTATGTTGCTTGAGATTTTTGGGAAAGCAACAAAACTGATTTGGCATTCGAGCGAAGAAGGTAGATGTAATTTTTCATTAAATGGAATTCTATATTTAGCATTTTAAGTAATGGAAATTTTCTTATGCACAAAGAAAGCTTTGTAAGTGACCATAAAGCTTAAGCATTTGAAATGTAAGTAAAGGAAACAATTAATATAATAAAATTTAAGGCAATATCTTTTACCAGAATTTAAACATAGGCTTTCCTCACCCTAATAAAGTTGTGAGAAGGTCTAATTAAATCTTATAAGAAGCAAACCCATAACTAAAATGTATCGTTCTGAGTTCCCTGCATTTCGCAAAAAAATTAGATACCTGACTTACTTACTTTTAAATTAGCTGTTTCCGTTCTTTTTATTTTAATCCAAGTAATACGTTACAGAACTACTTACTTTCTACAATTGTGTCTTTTATCATTCCCCTTGGCTGTGAAACAGACTTGTAGCCGGCTTTTCAATATACCTAATATTATGTAAAACTAATTTGAAGTTGCGGGAAGTCAGTCCTTTGGTGTTTTTCCCACCGCCCGAGTTTGTGTGCAAATTCCTTTTTGAATTTCAATTAAACTTTGCGTCACTTTGTCGCAGCGCTTCCATTGCTGCCAGCAGCTGTCAAGGCGCCGCCTAATGGAGCTGCCCAACGGAGGGGGCGAAAGAGTGAAGTAGGGGCTGGGAGCGGATCCCGCGTTAGCTGTCAACATTTGTTCAACACAAAATTTCAGTTTAGCATTTTACGCTTGACGCTTTGACTAATGGTTGGGATGAAGAGAGCAAGAGAGAGAGAGAGAGAGGACTAACAATGAATAAAAGAGAGAAAAGATTATACAAAGAACATTGATAAAGTTACAAGCCCAAAAGAAAAATCTTCAGTTAACTAGGAGCACTATTAAATTATAAAACTCGAGTTTACAACAAGAAATAATTCGGATTGCATAAAAAATTTTAATTTTAAATTCAGAAAATGCAATTACATAAAGTTTCAATAGAGTTCTCTGCATATTTTCACCATAAAGATGCACAAAAAATGGGTGAGGGTGTTTCAAAAAACACTAAAGATTTGAATTCCCTTAATAAAATTTTTGAGGTACCAAATTCAGTGTGAATTTGTTTAATTTTTGCGATGTAACATTTTGTAGCATATTATTGGCCACGTATTTGAGGGATTTCTAAGCCCTACTAACATCCCTGTATAAAAAAGCATATATAATTTGTAGTCTATAAATATATACATAAAATATTTCTTTCTTTACAAATATTATTTTCACTGTAAGAAAGGGAGGCCAGCAAGAAGGGCAACCTAACCGTCTTTAATGAATAATGCATTTTCATCCACAATTTAGCCAACTTTGGTTGTGCACGCTTTTGTTATTTCTTTTTCAGCGCTGGCAAAAGTTTTATTTTCCCAGCCACTAACTAAGTCAGCAACTTAAGCTGCAACTAGGCGCCATACCTTGCCCCTGCACCTCCACCTGTTTTTATAACTTAATTGCGACCTGCACCGGAGTTGGTTTTCTCTGCTTTCAGCCATTACTCGATTTCAATGCAAATTGTCTTGGATTTTTCTGCGCTTCCTCGCAGCCTGGCCTTCTTTATTCGGCGCTTACTTCGTTTTCATCTCATCTTATCTTGGCCTATCGCTCTTATCTTTGTTATGGCCAAACAACTTTATTCATATGCATAAAGTGCAATCAAACGGGGGAGAGAAATGGTGCCTTTTCCTTGCCAAATCCCTCAGCTGGGTACAAAAATATTTTTCATTTTTAATAATCGTAGCTTATAGAACCTTATAGACTTCCTCTATCGCAGCGAGTGTGGAGATAAAGATGCTGGCAAAGGACACACTTACTCCCTCACTCGCCCACTTACTCACACAGGCTAAGCGCTTAAAGCATTCTGGGAATATATTTTTTGTAATTTTGTTTGTTGTTGTCAGCAGTTTTTATGAGTTTTCTTCAGGCATGAACTTCCACAATTCCCAATAAGTACCAAGTCACCCGCACACCCGCTCCTTTGCATCCATATTTCCCTCATGGTGGGCCGCCCTCCTTTCTGCATGTTCGCCCAACTTGATCAAGTTTTATGGCAAAATATTTGCTGTGGAACGGTTGTATCGATTCTCAAGATCCAGATGCTCTGGGTTGGTTAGAAATGAAGTAATCAGAGGGGTTTATTACTTTATCAAATACAATATTCAATATTCGTTAAATACAAATGCTTTTATGACATATTTTCTAAAATATTCACGTTAGTATTTTCTCCGCTAACATCGAGAAATCGATATATGATTAGGAATTGTAAGTTAGGCCAAGTTTCCGATCAGCAATTTCCGGTGCAACATTTTTCCATTTCCTTTTCGAAGAGAGTGCATCAAGGCTTCGCGTTGTCAGAGTGAGCCCATTTTTAATGTCCATGTTTGAGTTGCTCTGGCATTTCCCTGCCAAAGTCCCCGCGCAGCAGTTGCGTCCTTGCGAGTTTTATGCAAATATGCGCAAATGTGTTCATTGCTTGAAAGTTTTCCCCCAGCCCTGCTGGCTTTTCTTTCATCCTCATCCTCTGGTGAATCTCCTGGTTGTGGCATTCTCGTGTCATAATCTCTGACAACTATCGGCATTCATATGGCAGCCAGCTGAACAAACCCTCCCTTCCGTCCTTGGTCCTTTCCCTGCCAATCCTCTTTGCAAACCGAACGCACTTGGCATCTGCATCTGCATGCCATTTGATTTGCTGACTTGGCTCGCCTTTTCCTTTTTAGAACACTGCGGAAAACACAGCTCTCTGCAGTCAAAAAGACCCACATTTTTTACCTATTAGAACACCTTATCAGATTTGTGTACAGGATTTCTCTATAAATAACATTTTAAAGCCTAAGCCTACTGAGCACGATTCTGTGTTTGAAAGTAAGCATTACATTTAGTTTTCGAATGAGATTAAGCTTACATTGGCTCCACATTGAAACTTACGCATAATGTGAATTTGTTAATAAATATTTCGAGTTTTAATCACAAATATTTAATTCGCAACTATTCAGTTGCGCCTTAAATAATAAAACTTTCAATTCATTAATATTCCAGACAAGTCTCTAAAAGATCTTAGTTAAATTAATTTAAATATTTGATTTGTTTAGGAATTATATTTTTCTATCTGTCATAAATTAGAAATTTAGCCTTTTAATCTCTGACGAGGAATCCTGTCAAAGGAAATAAACCTTGTGGCACACATTGCTTCTCTTATTTCTTTGGCACATCAAACTAAATTGATTATGATATCGAAGACTGCCAACAGAGTCTCGATTAAACAATGCCATTTTTCCAGTGAAATACTTGCCAAAGGGAGGAGCTTCGATGGCAGGAAAAGCAGCTGCCAGCAGCTGTGGTTGCATTTTCTAGCTTTAGCAACAACTTTGCTGCTCTCTCAAATGTGACCACTGGCCATTCCTCATCTTTCGCAGCTCCTTACTTATTTCTGCCCCCCTGTTTGTCGATGATTTTTCTCTGGTACTGGTCCGTTGAACCGTTGAACCGTCGGACTGTTGGCTCTTGCGGTTTTGTTATTAAGTGAAATTGAAACCCTCTGCTCTCGTCTCTATTTTACTGGCATGTGCAATTTTTAATAGCTGGTGGGTCAGGCCGTTCGTGTTCGGTTTAGCTCCAGTTTGTCCTGTCACTTGGCTGGTTGATCCTTCATTGCCCTGCGGTTTTGGCCTTTAGCTTATTTTGTCTCATCTGCTCGCTTTGCTGCCTGCGTTGTGGTTTCGACCCCGGGCCAAATACTTTTGGCTCAAATTTCCTGATTGATGATAGCCCTGTTGCCGTTCTGCACTCCGGCAAATAATTGAACTCGTCATATAAATCCCAGCATTTTCAATTGTTTTTGTGCGGTCTACCCTTCCTGCCCCTCTTGCATATTTGAAATTGCTTCAATTTATTGCTAAAATGTGCAGACATGTACGGCATTGAGTGTGGATAATTTATTCAATGGCTTATTGATGGCTTTAGTGAAAATGCTTGTAACAGATTTTCCGATTTCCCCATACAATACAAAATCAATTAAATCCTGGCCAAGTCACATCATTTTGTCATCTACACACTTGTGTGGGTTGTGTGTGCTAGTGCCTGTGTGGACTTAACGTGCCGAAATGTGTTTATGATTCAATATTACGTATACGCCCCGTCGAGCTGCGGTTTTCGGGCCGTCAATGTAACGATGGAAAACAACATGTCAAAGTTGATTCCAGTTGCAATGCAATCATTATGAGCCACGAGTTCCCAGGCATCGTCCTCGCCTTTCCCCCTTCTAGCTGTGCCAGCTAGCTGTGCCAGAGGCTGATTTTTCCTATTTTTCAGCGCTTTTGTTTTCCCTTCTGTTTGTTTACCACTCACAATGGCACAGTGACTCATAGCCAGTTGGTCAGTTGGTCGGTTAGCTGATGGCATATCACTACTGAACGAGTTTACAATAAGCGGCGGCCAAGGGGTCGCTGATGCTGCAAGGGTATTGTGAAATATTGTTGTTCCTGGCATCCTAGCATCCTAGTTTGGCTTAATTAAAAAACCAATTTTAGCCGCTGTTGAAATTGAAAGGATACGATTGTCAGAAGCCTGGGGGAAAGCGGGTAAAGGAAAGCAAAAAGCGAGAATAAAATGTATCGCCAATGGCTGGAAAAATTAAAAAAAAAAATAAACAAATGGCAAGCCATTGAGTCTAGAGCGGCACTCCAGCGAAATGTATTCGATAAACATGTGGTTAAATATAGAGCATTATTTTAGTTTTTTTTTTTAATTATAAGTGAGTATAAACAACAATTACTTTTGTTTAACTACTATTTTGAGAATTAACATTAGTAATTAGGACTTAAATCTTCGATAAGTAAGCCTTCTCATTATATTTTAAGTAGGAAAATGGCAAAATATATGTATTATTTTCTTCTTAGTTAATTGCTCTTATAAATAACATTATTATCATTAAATATTTTCTTTCTTAACCTATTCTAATGAAAACTACTTCTATAATCTATTCATTATTTTCAGCTTGAGTTCCTTCAAATTCCAATGTTCAATGTCCAAAGTTTTTTTTAAATTTATAATTAATTTAGGATATTTTTTTGTGACAAACATTTTGTGCTGCTTTTCTTTACAAAATACTACATACTTTCCCATCCTGTAATTTCTTGGGTTTGCCTTAGATGACCCACGTTAAAAGGGTACATTTTCCGCCCAGCCTTTCGTCTTCTTCTTGTGCAATATTTGATGAAAGCGGCTTTCAGGCTGTTCTTACTTTCCTTTGCCATTCTCTTCTTTGCCAAATGCGCAGTTCCAATTTCCTTTTAACCTTTTCTTAGACCACCTCTCTCCACTATAATTTTTTCCTATTCTTGTTTTGGTTTCGCTCGGAAAAGTAGGCAACCCAAAGGAAAATGTTCGTTGGCGCTACGGAAATGTCAAAACAAAATGCCGCTTAATGTGGCGTGTCCTGGGCTCTCAGGACCCACCTGTGTGTATGTGTATATATGAGGGGGTGGCTTAACGTCTGGGGATGTTGTTGGTATTTTTGTTGGGGGATCCATCGATTTTCTTAAGCGGCAAAAGTTTTTCGGTTTGAATATATATATTTTTTTTTAACCTGCCAAACTTACTCATGCAATGTGCACAACAACAAACCGCTGACTACGACCATTGCACAATAACACCCACCACAGTCCCTCTTCAAAGTTCCACCCCCCGAGAAATCCATTCGAATGCGATAAATTCGCCGGCATTTTTACGACCCAGAACCCAGAACCCGGAACCCGGGGGCAAGTGCTCTCTGGGAATGCAAGCGACAGAATGCCCGTGGGGGGTGGTTCTTACACAGCCCCTCCCTCCTCTTCCAAAAGGGGTTGCCAACGCCCAACGCCCCCCGTGTAACGCAATTTAAGCGCTCTCAAAATTGGAAACATTTCAACGCGATATTTGGCTTAGCCCGTCTGCAAGTGGTGGCATGTGGCTCATTTATTGTTGCCCCGGCTTTGGGTGTTTTTTGGGGTAGTGGCCCAAGGGGTGGCAACACCGCACCAGTGTTGGTTAATGCGCCCTCGATACGATAATTTACATGCAGACAATGCGCGTAGCAGCTTTCATTTGGTGCCATTTTATGCGATTTTCATTCTAATTTATTTAGTTTATTATGTTTTATTTTAATTTTATTTGGCCGCTGGTAGCAATTTAATTGCAGACATAAATTTTCCCGCTCTCTGGTGGCTAGCTCTTCTGTTTGGCAGTTGTTTATTTGTTGGTAATTTCGGGATTCCCTGGCTATTTATGAATGTGTACTGACCTAAATCCGAAAAAACAGAAATTGATTTTAGTAACGCGTTTTGAGTTATGTTTTGCCTAGTTTTTCATATTTGCAGCCGCTACAATAAATCAAAATTAATTGCCACATTTTGGGTGTTTCACCTATTTTAGTTGAATTTTTCGGGGGGCTTTCCGTTAGTCCCGAAAAAGTAGGCAAACCATTTTCAGCTTTCTCACGTACTGCCTGCTGCAAAGTTTAAATTGAAAAAAATGTCACCATACGCTGGCCAAAGAGGGGAAGATGGTGGGGGTCACGTATTAACTCGGCACATGTGTAAATCCAATTCAAAACATGCCACGTGCAACCCCCATCTCCGCTCTTGCAAGCCAAGCCAAAAACTTTGCCAGCCAATGCAGAAAATAAATTCTTCTCCTTTTTTCTCTCTCTTCCTTCATGTTTGTTGGCAACTCTTGCTGAAAATATATTTAACAAGTGAGTCACGATGTTTCCTTGTGGGGTATATAGAAATTTGGGGATAAAGGGAAGGTAATGCACTTAAGAAAAAATCAGATTTGTATAAGAAGTTATCAGGAGCAGGGAGAAGGAGGTGTTTTGGTTAAAGAAAATGTATTAACCTTGAATTGACAAGACCTAGAGTTATCTCCCACAAGAGTTGTTTAATCTTTAACAATGATATATTTTATTTTGAAAAAAGAAAAATCTATCTGGGACTCACAAAATATTATTTGCTTAAATTGGATAAATATAGACATTTAAAATACTTCATTTAATGCTTACATTTACATTTTCATTTAGAACAAACTAAGGAAATCTCCAATTCCCTCAAATTTTTCTTCGAGTGCCTACACTTTTGTCACGCTTCCAGTAACAAAACCAACTGCCAAGATGTAGGAGCCGGGATGAGAGTTTGCATTGTGTTTGATTTTGAAAGGAATAAGTAAAACGAAAGTAAATGATGCTGCGAAGGAAATGCAACATTTTCATTTATGCAAAATGGCGAAATAGTATAAAGACCAACTCAATGGTAGCTTAAATAAATATATATACAGCAGCAGGAAAATTGCACAAAGATGAAAACTGCCACTGTGTTTCTTTGTCCAGCTCTTCAACAATGTCCGCTCGGCCATCAAAAATAAATTGTGGGTGGTACTGGCAAGTGGCAAGTGGAAAATGGCGAAGGGTTGCAAGGAAAGAAACAAATGAGGCAGAAAGAAAGAAAGGGAAAGGGCCGAAAGAAGCTGCTTGGCCATTTAAATTAGCCGGAGTGGCCCACTTGAGCATGCCAGAAGCAATGTGTGAGCTTGGAATTCGTGGCATGAGAGGGAGTATAGGGTGCCAAGAGCCATTTAGCATATTTTGTTGTATTTTTCCCCTCTGTTTTCGAGACGGTGAAGTGGAGTCTGCGCCCTTCGAGGGGGAAAATAAGAAAACCCCAAAGAATGACTCACCGAGGGAGAGATGGAGTATGTGAAAGAATCAAGGAGAACGAAGAACTAAGCTAACCAAATAAATGCAGTTGGTTGAAGTTTTTAATTTGCATTAACAGCAGAAGGGAGACGGAGCTGCGCATCTTTTTTGCTTCCCCAGCAAAACATTTTCATTTTACGCCACGACTCACAAAGGAAATGACAGCAAACGACACATACACTGCGCAGATACTGGATAATTCATCATTATTTTTGTTAACAGTTTAGAAAATTACAAATATTTGGGGTTTTACAGAAATGTATCGGTATTTATATTAAGATTTTATTTCTATAAAAAAAGGGGTGTAAAAAAGTCGATAGACATGAGTAAAAATAGCAACCATTTTTTTATTATTACATAAAAAATAGCTATCACAAAAAAATAGCTATTCAACTCTAAAAAAGACTATATTTAGACCCAAAATTAAAATTTGACTGCTTTGATGCGTTGCTTACATTCTGTGCATACTGTGCGTGTGCCGGTAGAGGCCGGGCTAGGAAATTTGCTTTCTAGCTAGGGCTACTATAAAATAAGTCTAAATTTAAGTCCTTTGTTTCCAGAATTGCTCAAGTCATTGTATTTTCTTTCGGTGCACCTACACACCTCATGACGGCAATAAAGTGGCTGTTTCATCTGCGTAAAAGTCGTGCGAACGCGACAAATTGCCCCAAGGAAGGGGGCAAAGTTCCTTCCCTTCGCCTATCTTCTCGACTGGCTGACGAAACCCTCCCCTAACCATCCCCCGAGGGGCACTGCACCGTCTAAGACAAAGCAAATGCCCCAAAGGAAGCCACTGGAGATGGAGATGCGTAGCTGGAGCGGGAAAAGAAATGTAAACATCTGCATTTATGACTTTTGCGGCTGGCTAATCTGATGTTGAGTATGTCAAGGCAGGAAGGGGCCAGGAAGGAAGTCCAAGGAGTGGCTGGATGAGTTGTCTTGGGAGCACATTAACCACCCTCTGCAGTTCCCTTCCAGGAGAGGCGGCCACATGGCCCCCGGATCTGCACTCCTCCGCACACAACAAACATGAAACAGAACTCGGTACGGGAAGCTGGGCTGGTGGAGATTGTAATTAACATAAAATTAATATCAACACGAGACTCTGACAAGAGCAAACGGAGCGGGACTTACAGGATCTTAGCCTGACACTGTTTGAATTGCTGCTGTTTGTGTGAATACGGTAGCGGGTTGGAGGTAAACGTTGAGTATATTGGGCTTACATTTTAATTGAGGCCTCAACACCTTGGAGTTCATTCTCGGAAGTCCGATTAACAAGTTACAAAGGCGAAATAAGTTTAATTTATAATGTAATACTTCTCTTCTGATTTGGTAAAGAGGAGAGCTAATGAAATTTCAGCTTTACTTAGATAAAGAACTTAAAAATGCGAATAATACAACTTAAAAGTCATAAAAGAATATTACATTTTAAACATCAAAACTGGTTGGGATTTTCAAGAAATATTTAAAAGTTAAAAAAATTCTATAAAAATACCGTAAAAGGTTTCTTAAATAAAGAAATAAAATAGGTTTAAGGTATAAAGGTTCATAGATTTACATCCTTGTAACACTGTCACCACATTTGTCTAATTTGTAACCTTGTTTTCCCGATTGCCAGCAGCAGTTGGTCAACTGATATCCCGACTCCGCTGCTATTTTCTGGCCCTTGGCCATTGACATTTCGGTGTACATGGCCATTATCAATTAAATCGTGTCAATTACTGGGCAGCGAGAGAAACGCGGATTAAAACACATATAGACGCCGCCCATTTGTTAACCGTGTTGCGGCAACACGCGTAATTACAAACAGCGAGGCGGACGCGAACAAATTGCAAAAATTGTATTATTTTTGCAAACCCAACAGCCGGAGGGGAAGGCCAAGGAACTGCGTTTCCCATTTTCCATTTTCTATATTCCCTTTGGCCAACTCGCGGTTGTGTTGAACAAAACGCAACATTTCGCTGAAAGGCGGCTGCAGAAGCGGCATAAATGTTAACGGTTCTACACATGTTAGATGCAACACCGACACGCAAAGCAGCAAATAGTTTACCTGCCTTGCAGTTTGTAAATGCACTTGGAGAAAATATGCTCTAGAAGAGCCCTAGAAATATTATTAATATAATATAACATTCTAGGGTGTTTCTTCGATTTTAGAATGACATTAGAACTTCAAGATAAGTAACGCCATTTTACGCTCTCAACTTTGTGCGAAAGGAAAGAGCGCGATATTCGTCACCAGCAGAAAAATGGCTGCTTATTGCCAATCAAATGTATGGTCTTTGTGCCTTCTATATTTATATCGAAAAACAATTTCAATTTGGTTTATCTAGACTTTAAATACCGTAAAGTTCTTTCTGGACTGTAACGAACAATTTTTTGGACAGTGTCCCTTTGGCCTATAATTATTTTGCTTCCGATGTGGCAGAATACGAGGCGCGATGCATTAAACAAGGGCCCAGACAAAGGAGACTTCTCCCCGGAGGATCTGGTTCTCCCGTCGCATTTGTCTGTCTGGCAGCGAGCGTTGCCTTAATTATGCGACAGCCAACAGAGCCAGCAACACCCAGCAGGAGCAGCAACAACATCAACATGCACCACCCAGCAGCAGCAGGAGCTACAACTGCAACAACTCCCATGTGCCAAAATTGGTTAACAGACACCGCGCACAGGGCGAAACTCCTCCTTTCCGCTTTCCCAGCGGATTGATTTATAGGACCGTTTCGCCCTCATCCCCCTTTTTGGGCGAAATTGTAATCTTATTTAAATTGTTGCCAATTTTAACGCGTCAATTTGGCTATCGGCCAACATCCTGCATCATCCCCGTGGGTGACTAATTAAAATACAGCTCGGATTTGCGTAAGCTGATAATTTATTTATGCTTTAAGTGGGTTCTTAAAATCTGATGAATTTTTAAAGCGCTTTGCAGATTGATAATTGTCTGCCTAATTACATAATCGAATGCTTAATTAAAAAAGTGCAATCACAATCAAACGGCTGCGGGTTTATTTTGTGGAATTAATATGATTGTTTGGTTGTTAAAATAAAATTATGGTGACCTCTTAATTGGACGGTATTATGAAGATACTTACATATCAATTATGTTGTATTAATATATCAGAAAACGTTTTGAAGAGATTTTTCACACTTTTATATTAGTATTTGATATTATTAACTAAAAAATATCAAAAAATTGAATAAAACTTCGTAATTAGACCATATTTCTATCATTTAACTTCTGAAATAGTTTCCCATTAACAATAATTTATGTGGAAGTGCATATAACCAATTTAAATAATCCAAAGATTATTATATATCCGCACACAAAATTAAATTAGTATACATTATTTGAACACTTAAATTTCATATAACTGCGAATTTGCTGTTTAGAAATTGAATAAATTCCAATTCTCACAGATATATGTACGATTTATTGTGACCACGACTAATTCGCAAATTCATTTCTCTGTCATTGCAGTCACAGCGAATCAGTGTCAATCAAGGCGGGGGAAAACGGCAGAAATTTCCCCAAATATGCGCCGGCAAATAGAATCGTTGGACGCTATAATGAGCCATATCAGTGAACAAATATTATCCACGCCAACAACCACTCGAATGGGAAATGGCCAAAACAATGAGCAGGCAGCAGCAACGTCATCATCGTCATCATCGGCAGCACTTGAGTAAATAGAAAATCAGCGTTCAGAATCAATACAGAATCAATACAAATAGTGAGCGGAGATAGACGGAAATTGATTGTCAACATTATTCGCTGTCGCGCCGCAGAGCAAAGCCCTCAATAGAAAGCGAAGAAGCCACCGAAGCGAGCGACGAACAAAGCGAATTCCCCCAGCAAAGATGGGCGGCAAGCACCATGGATCCGGAGGTGGATCCGGACCGGGAGCCTCTGGAGGAGGCGGTGGCGGCGGGAGTCTTAACTCGAGCCTTTGCAACTCAGTAATGACGAACGCCACCACGGCCAGCAGCAGCCTCACGCAGCAGCAGCAGCAACTGCAGGCCAAGTACATCAAGTCGAAGCGCCACCAGAGCCGCTACACCAGCCTGCAGCATCCCGGCCACGATTCTGGGAGCTATCTGCACCTCAACTCGCTCTGGTCCATTTGGTATGGAGTTCTGCTCACCCTGTTCCAGGGCTACCTGGCCATGCATGGAGCTTACAGGTTCTTAGGTGAGTTAAAGACAAAGTTCGCGGCGGCCAGTAATCAATATTAGAAATTGCAGAGGATTATTTTATTTATGAAATTATTGTAAGAGGGTTTCTGGTGCTAGCAGCTGACAAATCTTATAAAATATTGTGCAAGTTACCCTTCCTAGGTTAAAAATATAAAATTTTAAATTATTTAAATAATTGCTTCTCACTCCAATAATAATAAATGAACTCTTTTTTCCCCAACTTTGTCTGTTTTCGGGAGTAGGATAGAACATTAACCTTGTAACTATTTTTCCCCGTTAGAAGGAGGACTTAAATTATATTCACTTATATCAGACGACTTACTTTCGCCATTATTATTAAAACCAACTATAATATTATTTTAAAAGAGAACAGAAAAAATATACTTTTAAATGAAAAAAAAAAAACCTTAAGGGTTTTTAAAGCTTTAAACAATTCTATTAGTTAAAGCTTTTTATTTATTGACCAGCTCTGCGGCCTCTTTTTATAGTATTTTTCCAATACTAAAACAAACGAATAATGCTGGTTTTCAGTTCTCTTATTATTTTTTTATTATCTCTTTGACCTCTTTTGACGGAATATTAATGTTATTACATTTTTATTAGATACTGTTCTGTAATGAAATAATATTTTTATTTAAACGTGGATAATCAATGAAAAATTAATCTCACAGTATTATCACTATTTTCTTTTTGCATAAACATGAAATTCCAGTTTTTCACTACTTTCGACGTAAATAATTTAATGTGTACTTCTCTTAAATGTAAATATAGAAATCGTTTGCAAAATGTTTTTGGTTATGTTTTATTATTATTTTATGATGATGGAAATGAATGTAAATATATAAAATGTTTTATAAACAAAAAAAAAAGAGTTTAAAAGAAAAAATTAATGCTGGATTTCGGCTTTCTTATTTTTTTATTAACTCGTTGACCTCTATTTATTTTGTTTTTATTAGCCACTGTTCTATAAAGAAATTATATTTTTATTAAAACTGAGAAAGAAAGGAGAATCAATTTAAAAATTCATCTCACAGTATTATCATCATTTTCTTTTTGCATAAATATGAAGTTTCAGTTTTTCATAAATCTGACGTAAAGAATTTAACATGTACTTCTCTTAAATGTAAATATAGAAACCGTGTGCAAAATGCATATGTGTATATTTTATCATTATTTTATGATGATGGAAATGAATGATGAAATGAATGTAAATAAATAAAATGATTTTAAATTTTTTATAGGCTGCTCTCTGATTCCCTGGAAAATAGAGCCCGTGGCGGAGCTGAATCTGCAGATAGTGCTCTCCGGAGTGGTCTTCATCCTGCTGCCGGTCTTTTTCACATCGGCAGTGTTTAAGGTGAGTGGCTGTGGCGTTGGGCGCATTGTTCCAACGGGTTTTTAACCGGGATCATGCTCCTGCAATAATTAACTGTGTATGGGAGTGTGGCTAGTCAGTGTGTGTGTGCATTTTGTGTGTGTGCTCGGTTGAACTCAATAATTAAATTTTTTATGTTGTCTGCCTGCTCCCTGCTGCCTTTGTGTTTTTGTGAATTATTTTTAGTGGTATTATTCTCGTTATTAAATTTATTTGCAAACAAAAACAGCAGAGGCAGCAGCAGCAACAGAAACAGAAGCAGGAACCGGAGTCGGAGCAGGATCAGAACCAGGAGCAGCATACGTTGAGGGTCCTTTTCGGTGCATCCGCAAAATGGCTGACGACACCCAGACACACACACTCGCACGGCCACTCGTGGCGGAGAGTCCTCCATTTGTGTGTACTGTGTGTGTGCCCCCCTCTAGCAGCTCCCCTAGTGTCTCTGCTTTTATCAGCATAATAAATGCAATTATGGCTTTCCCCTTCGCAGGCGCCCCTTACCGTACCCCTTTCTCAGCGTATATAGTTCGGTAGTGTTTTATTTATCATTTATCTATAAAGTGTATGGCACACGCTGATGGCAAAAAGCTCGATAGAAAAATACAATCAACGACAAGCGGCATTTACTCCACCACTTTTTACTCCTTCCCTTCTGTCGACTGGTAAAAGCCACTTAAAATGAAAGACAGAAAGGAAGAGAGGTGCAGCGAGAAAGAGGGGTAAATGCCTGTTGCACTGAAAAATAATATTATTTATCTTAAACAAAGTAATTAAGAAGTGATATCTACACGAAGCTATATATATAGAAAAGCCGTTACTGTTTTGAAGTGATTATCAGGGATAATAATTACTACTAAAAAATGCGCCTATTTCTTTAAAATGTAAATCTTTTTTAAGGTTTCTGTAGTCTCAGTAGAAATATATATCTTAGTATTAATATATAAGTTTAAGTATTAAAAAACGGAACTTGAAAGAGTTATAAAAAAGTTGTATACATCTTTTTGATAAAACATTTAGTTTAATAATTTTAAATCATCAGATAACTCGAAAAATATATTGAAATAATGTTGCATTTAAAAGTCTTGATAAAAACCGAAAATATTTTTAATTTTGTGGAATTGCCTCACCGGTTTTTTTCTTCTTGTTTATCTGCCACTTTTGGCTTGGTCTGTGATGTGAATGCTATAGTGGCTGTCATTCCAGGTCCTCGTCCCCATATACTCGTATGTTGTGCCCGGCCCCGCTCCATCAGAAAGTTTTCACAAATAATTGGCTTGTTTTTAAAACAAGCGAAATGGAAGGAAGCTGCAGGAATCTGGTGCGGGAGATTGGGGCTGCTGAAGTGGCTCCGGTATATAGCCACAGACCAGACCCGCAATGGACCGGCCATTCGATGTGACAGCAGGGAGACCATAGATCCTATCACGGGAAGTCGTCCAGGTCCAGTCTCCAGCTTTCCTTTCCTCCTGTCCCTCTGTCATCGAAGGCATAATTCCATTAAGTGTGTTTTCCAGCCCCAGAACAGTTGATTTTACTCCTTTTGGAGAAGGAGTATTTCCTGGGCAAGGCATATATTGTTAGTTTACACATTCCTGGGTTTAGTTCTAAAATTACCTGCGGTCTATGTGAGGGGTATTTTGAGACTTTATCATATATTCTTTGGTAAATTGTATGACTCTGTATTTATATAAATAATATTCTTATTAAGTTTTTAATTCCTTTCCACTTAACATACAAATAATTCAGTATTTCCTTTGATTTTATTTTCTATTTAAACCTTCGTCAGCACCAGTTTTTAATCAAAGCCCTCCAATCGGCAATTGATTTCCGAATTAAAATTCATAGGCCCGTCACAAAAATCTCTGCCATGGTTTTTCTCCGATACAAAAGAGTATACAAATTGTATGCAAATATTCCTTTTTACCGCCGCCAGACAGCCACAAAAGCGGCAGCAACATCAACAACATGAACAGCATCATCAAGAGCGACCAAAAAATGCTGGAAAAGCTGCCTATCAGTCAGCGGCCAGACAGAGGGCGATGAAAAGCGAGGGAAAGTGCGGGAAAATGGGGGAAAAACTACCGAAAGCCGCCAACGAGCAGAGTCAGTGCTGACGCTGAATATTCCAAAAATATAACAAACCGCCAAAAAAGAGCCACTTTTACCAAAGCAAAGGGTTTCAATTAAACTATTAAATACTTTGTATATAAGTGCTTGTATTTTAATATGGCGAAACCTAATTTTGTTACGAAGTGCCAAAGAGAAGTTTTTAATTGAATTTAATGACTTTAAGGGCCTAGCTTTGATCGAAAGGGATTAATTGAATTTTTCTGGCAAAAACTTAATAAGCTCACTGCTCAGAAAATGACAGTTTCAGTATATCCGTAAAAAGGACAAATTGGCTGCACTGGAATCAGACAGAGAGCGGGGAAATGCGGTCCATCACACGTCGCCGAACGTTTAATAAAAGGCAACAGCAAGGACAACGAACAGAAATTGGTTGCAAACTAAAATCCCAACATTGACCATTGAGGCGTGGCTATCGGAGCCCGGCCAGAGACCAGAGACCCAAAATCGGGACAGGGAACAGGGACTGGGAACAGGAACGAAACAGAAGTTCATAGTTTTTGCTTAGTTTCTCGCCAGCAGACTGACCACCAGACCAGTCACAATTACGACCACTCGTACGGGGCGGGAGTATGTGTCGCCCGATAAGGCTTTGGGACAATTGGAAAGTGGGAAAAGCGGTGGAAAGTCGAGGCACAAGCTGCTGGGGAAAGTGGGCAAAAGAGCAGGCAACAACCGGGCTGCAAACTGTCACCGCCATAACAACGAGATGCGAAAACTTTGCGACTTTCATATTTGCACAGCATTCGAAATTAAACGAATGAAACGATGGGGTGGCAGAGTAAACCGCACCCCACATCCATATGTGGAGAGAGAACAACTAACGAAATGGTTGACCAACACCTCCTCCATCTCCTCCTCCTCCAATGGGTGAGGTGTTTCAAGTGAAAAACTTTCAAAAGTCGGAAACGAGCTGGTTGAATTGGTACTGGATACCCGAAAGTTTATGATCCTGACTGAGGAGTCTATTAGGAATTGTCTTCATTACACTTACTTTACTTTCTTTCATTACATTTACTTTAGCAGAAATATCATAAATTAGCGAAGTGTTGTTTTTATAGTACTTTTTGGACTGTGGTCCCTATACCATTTCACATTAATGATTTATTGAAATACTAGCATTATAATACGTGAAATCAGAAAATCCCTTCCCTGTTACTGGGCTTATACACACTCGAATTCATGCATTCATATTAATAGATGACGCCAGACCTAAAAATTAGTATATTCAGCTGTTTTTCAGACAGAGTTTAGCTGATAGCGCCACACCATTTCAGGTTATAGCTTCATGAGTTCGACTTAAAATAAACCCAGTAAATTACTGCTAAATAAACAGATAAAAATACTAATTTTATACGTCTGGCATCTAACTTGTCACCCCAGTATAAATTTGTTATAGTCAGCTGTTTATAAGATAGAATTTAAAGTCAACTTTCGTGTGTTCCCCGAAAACATGAATAGTGGCACACACTTTATTTCCGAATTCGTGTATTGAATGCATGAATCTCTTCCTTTTCGGAAAGATTGTTTGCGCATGCATGTGTCTCTTTCCTGTTCTCTCTTACAAGCCTTGCATGCAATGTACAAGCCAAACAGCAACAACGCCTTATACTTGGATTACAATTGAGCGCAATCACAAGGGAAATCAAGATCTTGCTCAGAGAGAGACCGCTTTTCTAAGTTTCTTTCCATTTTTCCTTCGAAACCCAACAACCTATAACAATACTGTTGTTAAGATTAGTAGCTATAGTTCTTATAATCTCTAAAATCAGATGCCTTACACGATTAGATAGTCATTATTAAATAGATTCCTCCTGGTGATGCTGATAATGAACATATATACTTTACGTGGATGCTTCGTTCTGTCTATTACATACATTTTCGGGAGTCAGCCCATGGTTACCGGGTATAATTAACCCAAGTTTACCAGGCTAACAGCTGCTATAATAGGGAAAACCCGCTCCGAGGATTTTGTAAACCAAAAACGTTAATGAACGGGCGCAACCCATTCCGGCATGAATTCGAGTTGATTCGCCGGCGGTGAAGGAGCCGCAAAATGTTGGCACATTTAAATACATTATCAACCATCCTCCTCTCCGTCCGCGTCCGCGTCCGCGTCCTCTGGCTGTGTGCACTTCAAATGCATTTTCGCTTTTTGCAAATTGCAATCATTGTTGCCGCTCGAAACGAAACGAGGCGAAACCAAAACCAAACCAGACGAACGAAACAAAACCGAAACCGGAGCGCAGCAAAACAAAGTGAGCGTCGAGTAGAGTTCCATTTTCAGCTCCTAGGCTCCATTTCCAGCTCCATTTCCAGCTTTAGCTCCTAGATTCAGATGCAGATGGAGATCCACCTCGAGCCGAAGCTGCTCCATCATGCTGATGTCTGCTTGTTTTTAATTTAAAAGCCCGACAGCTCGCATTTATTTATATAACGTGCACGTGATTTTTATGCTCCTTTTTTTTCCAACCACCCCGCTAAATAAATGGCGAGCGAGCGTGAGGATATATATATATATATGGGAAATAATAGATGCAATGTATATTGCATATGTGCGCGTATATAAATATTTCATTTTGCCATTTGTCACGTGCAACGTTTCCTTTATTTAGTTGCTGTTGTTTATGCGCCAACGCGTCGTATGCGCAATGCTTTGGTTTCTCCCACTCCGCCGCTCAAAGCGCGAGCCCATAAAAAATGCATTAAAACAGGCAACATACAAAAACACTTTTTACGCGAATTTTTTGCGCTGGCTTTCCCTCTACACATGTTCAATTGAAGTTCTGTCGCAGTTAGCGTGAATTTTGTATGTGCAGATTTTTTTTTTATTAATTGCCTCAAGCCCCAGGGAGGAGGACACTAAATTGTCAGTCCCTCAGTCGGACTGGTGTGCGGTCAACCTCGGTGGTTGCCAAGGATATTGCTCTGACAGTCCCTGTGGCCAGACGCCTGTTGCCGGCAATTATGAAATGTTTTTGCTACACGAAACAGTTGGGTAATTTATGCAGCAAATATACGGTAGTAGATGCAACTGATTGAGAGCAACCAGAGCCAACCAGAGAATCGGAATTGTGCATAAATTACTTAGCACTCTGGTTTTGATTAGTAAAAAGATATACATTGCTTTCCCCAAGGATGCTTTGGATAGTTTTGGTTATATCACCATTGCAATTATCTTGGAAAATTCAATAATCAATCTATTAACATTCTGCTGTGCATTTGACTCTTAATTGGTATTTGTTAATTGGGCTAATTACATTGAGTATTTATAGCTGGTGACTGACTCCCCATTTAATTACCTGGGCTTAACATTTTGTATTCATTTGTTTCGCGTATTTTTTTTTTAATTGAAAAGCTTTGGCTTATTTAATTAATTAAAATCAATGAATGGTTTCAAATAGAGGTTTTTTGCTTAATCAAATTATGATTATAAATTGTAACCTTTGCTTAATCCTGTACAAACAGGGGTTGCAATTGGCTTTTTGTAAGTTTTTATAATATATTAATTGTATAATTAAATTTCGTTTCATTGCCTATATGGCAAACTTTAAAGTGCCGTTTGCCTGCAGTTCTGTCCTCTACTGAATTATTTCATCTAATATTTGAGAAAATGAAATTGCATATGTATGCACATTTGCCAGGAAGTTGAGTGCATCTTGGGAAATTTTCAATTTCCGTTCGTGAGCCAAAAGCGAAAGCGAGGTTGAGTCAATAACACTAGCTTACAAAATTCGGTATATTTTCGTGAATCTACGGTAGAATATTCTCAAAATTCAACTAAAAAAGATACAGACGTACTCAATTTAAGGATCAAACCATATCAATTCAATAATATTTGGGTTTATTTTGGGTTCTTTTGTTCTCAAAGTGAAAAAAATACTTTAACTTTGAATTTAAAAAAAATCCGTACTCAAAATAGGTACTTCCCTCAAAAAACATATATAATACGCTCTTTTGGTTCCATTTTATTTATAAGAAACAATATACATTTTCCTGTGCTGATACCTAAAACAATTCATCAAGATTCCATTTAAATTAAAATTATAATAATATAATAAACGAATATAATAAATTTTTTAAGTTAAAATTGTTATTATAAGTATAATAAATAATAATAAAATAATTTTTAAGGTAACAAATCCTTGTTAACTAGTGTAAGCATTCATTGCCAAGTCCTCTGACCGCCTAACTTAATCCCCCAAATGGCAAATCATTTGCATATGTGAACCTATTTGGCACACACACTTGGCACACACTCCATTCCCCTCTCTTCCGACCCACTGAATCCAAACTGCATATTACATTTTAATAATCTCGAATTCTGTGGACTTGCTCGACAGGTTGGCAACTTGGCGAACGACGGCATCAAACTGGCCACCGGTGCCAGGGAGCGGCGCTGCACCCTGTCGCCGCAGGACGGCCTCGAGGAGGAATCGCGCGGCGGCACTCTGCGTGCCCTGTGGATACATGGCGGACCCACGGCGGCCTTCGTGCACATCCTGATCGCCCTCTGCCTGCTCCTGCCACGCCTGCTGCTCGAGGCGCGCATCATCGAGAACGGATTGCTGCCAAAAGGTGAGCTTAATTAACCGGGAAAACACGTGTCGCACACGTTGTATGGGCGAAATCAGGAGCGGATGGCACTCATAAGTGCAGCAGCGGAAGTGAGGCAATGCAAAAGCGCAGGAAACTGTTGCTGCTTCTTTATGGCGCATTTCCGAGTCCTGATTTTCAATTACTTAATTAACAAGGTTTATTTGTTAACGAACTTCATATGTTCCGAAATTGTTGCCAATTAATTGAACTACAAATTGTCCGATAAAGACGCATAAGTTGCATGAACTTTCAAGAAGTTTATGTCTTGTATTAACTTATTGCCAGGTTATACTTTTCATGTTAGCCTTCAATGTGTGTAAGCTCTATTATTAACCTTTAGTGGAAAAATGTTTTTTTCAAAACTAATCTGTTTCAAGAAGGATAAACAAGACAAACTTTCATCTTCTGTCTTAACAATTTTTTATGACTCCTACAAAGGGGGTAATTACGTCAAATCTGCCATGTAGTGCTCCCCAAGTGCTTCTGAAAGGGTACTCAAACTTTCGACGCGCCCAAAGTGGCTGTTTTTTATTGCATCTCGATTATGCATTTCCCGCGGAAAGGGGAAGCAACCGGGGAAGAATAACCCGCGCACAATGTTGCCGAGCACGAATGGCATTTATCGCTACTTTCATTGTTGTCAAGCATACGCCACGTTGTACATTGTCATATTGATGACGGCGATGAGACTCGCGCTGACAACTATTAAACTGAACATGAGTGCGAGTGCGAGTGCGAATGCGAATACGAATGCGATGAGTGGGCTTAAATCAATCATAATTCCCATTGTCAATGCAATCAATTCACAATTGCGTTTGCCTTTCCGTGTTTTAATTCAATTTATTTCGCTTAAAACGAACTGAAATTGCCGTCAATTTGGCCAGCCTTTGGGGAGGCGGCATTTGAGCGAGCCAATTTAAATATGTTGCCAGCGAAACTGTTTAACCAAGAAGTTTAGGATGCTCCGAAGGACGCTTAACAAAGTGAGCTTAGGGGAATATGCGAGGGAAGCTCGAAAAAATTCCGAGGAGCAGCCGGAGCAGCCGGCTTCAAAGGAAATCGCTGGGGAAATCTGCTGGCCAAACATCTACACTCCGTATGTGTGTGTGTGTGTGGTGTGTATATGCATGACCGCTCGGCAAACAAAAACACAAGCGAAGGAGCGAGCACACAGGCTAACAACCGCAGGAGTAAACACTGCCACAGAGGCACACGGACAGAACGGGACAGGACGAGGGGAACAGGTTGACAGGGAACGAGGTGCGCCCATTATGGCCAGCAATAAGCCATGTTAATAACAAGGCAACGGCAACGGGAACGGGAACGGGGACGGAGCCAACGGTAGCCAGCCAAGCGACCCAAAACTGTGCAAATGTTGGCCAACTGTGGGCAGGACACCGGCCGAATGAGTCCTGGGCCACAGCAACAGCAGTTGCAGGCCTCTGTTTGTATATCATCCCGGGGAGCCCGTGTGTTTGTGTTTCTGTGTACAGTCGGATCGAAGGGACTCACATGATGCCACCGTCCTAGCACAGTAAACTAATTCCACACTTAATGACAGGCGAAAAAATGTAAATGCCGCTAACTTAAAATGAGCTAGAAGAGTGCGAACGGGAATGTGACCCCAGAATGCTAATCAGCTAAGGGTATTTAAGGTTTACAGATCTAACTAAGGTTTACTTACTTCATATAGATTCTATAGAAGATACATAACTTGCTTAAGAACATATCTCTAGTAATGGTAAACAAAATCATTAAGATTGATTCGATTAGAATATATAATTTAAGACCTAAAAATTAAGTTGCAAAGCATTTTCAACTTTGAGAAATAGCAAATAAATCTATATTAAATTAGCAATTACTTTTCCTATTTACCTTAAAGAATATTAACAAATAATAGGATGTGGTACTTCCACACAGCAACTGCAACAGTGTGTTATCGTGATACCTTTAACATTTTATTGCATACTTTTGGGAACATTTTTTTATGAATTTAAAAGCCCTAGAATTTTTAAAGCTTTGTGAAAATATAATTTCTCTTTTAAATATATTTCTTTATTTATCGGAAATGGTACAGACATTACTTGAGTTTTTAAATTAATTGAAAGAATGCTCAAAACAATGTTACAATATGTAACCCTGATACCTTTAACATTTTGTTGCATACTTTTAGACATATTTTGTATGGATTTTAAAACCCTAATAATTTTTTTGTTCGTTTAAGCGCCGTAAAAATATAAAGACTATATTTCCAAATATTATTCTTAATTCCTATTTTATCAAGAAAATCCCAAGACAGTATCCAGCAGTAAAAATACCCGACTATTGATCTGTCGACTTTGTTAACAATACAGCTTCTGCATACAATCCCCCTTTCGCACGGGCTTATACTGTCTCCTTACTTTCTAAAGCACTTCACAAAGTTCACATACCCTGGCCATAAAAAATAAAACGTGGAAACTCCGCTAAATGGCCACGAATGGGGCAGCTGTTGGATGTTGATGGGAAGTGCAACAATGACGGAAGGCTACAGCTGCTGCTGCAGCATCGGCAGGCAAATCAAAATTAACTACACTTGAAGTAGGACCGAGCTGGAGTCCGAGTTCCATTCGAAGTCCCCGGCCAGCAGTTGGACTTGAATTGTATGGGGTTTATTGAACCAGCGGGAAAACGAGAAAAGCGATGAATAACAGAGCGAGGGGGAGGGTTCATCGTTTCCTCGCGGAGTAAATTAAAAATGTGGCATCGACAGCGGGGCATCGGGTTGCATTGGCTTCATAAAAGCCGTGACGAGTTGGGTTTAAGCTCAAGCCGACTAACTGACTGACTCACTGGCATTTCCTTTCGGTCCTCTCCATGTGATTTTTCAATTAATTTCGATGTTATTTTTGTTTTTCCTTCCACTGCAACTCTGGCTGCCCCTTGTTTTTTCCTGGTTAGCTGCCACAAAGTCGATCTCTTGTCGCAGGCAGACATTTTGCGGCGCTTGCGTTGCGAAATCCATGCTGGGCGGGAAATTGTTTTTCCAAAACCCACCCGCCGCCGCCGGAGCCCTCTTAAATTAGAAAATCATTGGCACAAATAAAATGTGCAGTCAAAGGCAAAGTTGCACTCGGCGAAATGGAGTGAATGGCTGCTCGGGGGGCCAGTTGGTCAAGCTAAGTGCAATGCCTTGTCGCGCGACTCCTTTTGGCCGTTTTCACGCTTGGCTAACTGGCTTTTCACCGCTCCGCGCTTTTCCCTCTTTTTCGCCCCGCAATTTGTCAACGGGTCTGACATTCTTAAAGACTTAAGCTGGCCAAGATTGGCCTGTCGTGGCCAGTTGACGATGCGCTTATGTCTGTAAGTTGGGAATTATAATTTTCAGCAAGCAATTAGAGTTTTTCAGTTTTCCCTTTCCAATTTCCAATCCATTGATTGATTGACACGCAATGATTAGCGCTCGAAACTAAGAAGTTGTAATGGCTCGTAGTTGGAGTTGGAACTTTTATATTATCATAAAATCGGAACCACAGAAGGAGTAAGCAATTAGGCAGGGAGAATCATAAAAAATGCTTTTAAAACTTTCGCCCAACTCGCATAAAAGCGGCTGCCAGGAAAAGCCATTAAGGGAGTGGATGCATTCCACGATTATGTTTCATTAAATTCAGCAAAAATTATTAACGACTCGCCAGAAATTGCGTATACGCAAGGTTGCCCTTAGCAGCTGTTAAAACAGGATCAGTAATCCGACGCGGAAAAGCTAACAAATATTGCTTAAATCTCTTTAACCTATTTTTTTTTTTTTTTTTTAAATTTTGTAGTGATTTATTACTGTGTCGATACACACAGTGTAATATTGTTTACTGTTACTGTAATGTAGTAACTTTTACAATAGTGTAGTTTGGTGTTCGATGGATATTAAAGAGATTGTGTGGGAGTAGAAGAGTGTTTTGGGTTAAAAATTAGTGGAGTATTTTAGTTTATGTGGAGTTTAAAAAATTCTGTGTGGTAGGTCGATGGGATGTGTTCTTTTGAGTCTTCTTCTGCGTCTGTGTTCTGTGAGTCTTCTGGCCAAGATATTCGGGTGGTTCTTTAACCTATTAAAGTCTGCAGATATTAAAATTCCGCCCATCTTCTCCTTGGTCCAACACAATGCCTCATTTACATCGCAAAGTAAAAGGAAACTTATTAAAATAATATAATAAAAAAGTTCCCAACAGTTGCGGCAGCTGTTGCCAGCAGCGAAAAAAATACAAACAAATAAAGCTTTAGGTGAGACAGCCTCGTGGAAGTGGTCACAATTCATTAATTAATCTCATTAATAGATGACACAAAAATCACTCGAAATCACTTATACGCCATGCCGTTCTCATAAATAATTAATGCAGACATCTTGGGCGGCAAACAAATGAAAATTCAGATGAGATCGGGGCGGAAGCGTGGATGGATAACAGTAGGCCCCTGCCAACACTGCGCCATATTGAGCGCATAAAAGGCTGCTAAGCAGGCTCGCTCAGATTACCACGAGACCTGTGTAGGGGTGCCATTGAAGACGGGGTGGATTCCTCTGACGGGTGGTCCGGAAGTGGCTGAAGACATTGGCCCCGGACTGCCCACTGGGGGTGCTGGCTATAGCACAGCAGCGGTAAAAATAATAAAACTTGAGGGAAGTTGAATTGATGCATTTCTGTGGGAAAATCTATAAATTTAAACTAAAATAATTTTAAAGTCTCAATTTGTAACATTGAATGCATCGATATTCATATTTTCAAAATACATACACCCAAAAAAAATCGTCGTAAAAACTATGCTATTGATTCATGAATTCTATACCCTTGAGTATTAAAAATTCCTAATATGATGCTAATTAATTTAAAACTGCGAACTTATAAAAATTCTACTAATCTGCACCAAGACTTGGGGAAAATCACTAAGGCGACAAACAATATAGCACTAAAAATTCAGCTAACTTGATATGTTATCGAATTTTCGACACACAATTAAAACTATGGAGTAAAAAAACTATACTTTTAAGTATACATTTGAAATTATTAAGTATTTAATCTATATTAAACTGGTTATATAGCTTGAGTATATTTCTAAGAAAGTACGCGCTTTCGCTAGGTTAAACTCTTGTTTTTTTGGGTGTAAGTTAAATAGATCCCTTAAATACAAAGTTCTATTTATCTGACCCCAACTGTTCATTGGCTTTTCTCAGAGCCGAGAACTTATCATTATTCATGCTAAAGACTTAACGAGCGCGAGTTTGAGATGACGGCAGGAGGCGGCGGAGGAACGTCTTATCGCAACTATTACCGCAGCGGGCGAGCGGAAAAGCGGAAAGGGGGATGTCTCCGCCTCCGGTGGGCGTGGCCCGGTCCGGGTTGGATTTGCGCATTTTCATTACTCTTATCCCCAGAGCTCTGGTCTGCCCCGCTCCCGAGACGCTCGTCCTTCGTGTGTCCTCCTTTTGGCCGCTCGTTCTCGTTGGTGTTATTGTCATTGCCATAATCAAGGGGGAGGAGGCGGCAGGCTGGCTCAGGCTGACGGGCTGGCAGGACGAGGACGACTTTGCCTCTGGGTTAATCTTCAGATTTTCGGTGTTGTCGGTTTTACGAGCCACTTGCCGCTCCGCCAGCATCGTCTTTGGCAATAACAACAACGACGACATATTATTATGGCAGCCATTGTTGTAATCCCGCCTCGGTTCGTGTCTTTTGGTCTTCGCCCTCGGTCTCGGGGCATTGTCTTTAATATTTGCTCAGCAATTCCCTCTCATTTCGTTGGGCTTGCTTTTATTTCCAACCGCCCGCCGGGTAAGTGTCCTTAAAGCAACCCGACTAATAAATTATTTTATGAAAGTGTTAACTTGGCGAATTTCCGCTTTTCTTTCGCCTAACCGCTTCATTATTAACTAGGCCGGTCTATATAAGAAATATCTGTATGCCATGAGCGGCGTCATAAAGTAAACTAATTAGAAACCTTTTTTCGGAATTTTCACAAAGCTCAGCGGCTAAGACACACAAATTTGTGGCTCTGAAGCGGATTTAATTGGGATTAGGGGCTATGTGAGCTGGGGGAATGGTTACGAGTTTCCAGGAATGGTCGGGGGTTGGGCTGAGTAATCATGTGGAATTTTCCCTGGAGCAGAGAAGTTACCTGCTTGTGTCCCAAAGGGCTGGACTGTTAATAGGAAGTGTCTGGACTTAACCATGAGTGATTGCCTTTCAATTAACATGTTCAATGTTTCGGAATTTCCTGGCTTACCACAAGACTTAAAACAGAAACAGAATATGCTTTCATGTAACATTATCATTATTATTTGAGCACTTAAACAATTTCCTCCTTATTTTCTACATTTATCAAATTATTCTTTGGTTAGCAAATTATTGGTTATTTGGATTTTAGTTTCAATTGGAAGAATGTAACGACATTATAAAAGCATTTCGGGGGTCAAAGGTTTTTTAATTATTTAAATATAATTAAGAGTTGCATTCCGTAGGAAGACATTATTCCCTACATTACAATTACATATATTCCCTACACATCCTGAAGCCCTCAGAAGTCAGATTGCTTTCCCGAATCCCCTTGACCACTGGCCGTTAGTCCACGAATAGGAGTCGAAATCCTGTCGAAAATCCCCAGTACCCAGCTCACTCCCATAAATCGCATACCAAAGGCTCTGCTGCGTAATAAACATGGATATTAGGCTTGACCCCAGAGCAAGAGTTAAGCCTCTGCAGCACAGACACCTGCACCCAACATGGTTAGGCATACATGATTTAGAAGGGGATATGGGGATATAGCAGATGGCATAAGCAGATCGGGGCAAAAAGCTGGGTGCGATACGTACACATGTTGCAAATGCGCGCCTAATTAGGGCCTTGAAATCTGACCGGCAGAGGTGGCTATTGGCCAGATTGTGTGCATTGTTTTGCCATTTGGCCAGAATCGAACTGAAATGGGATTTGCCGAGAATAGTTTTGCCTTTCTTTTCTGCCATTCAATGGCCAACACAGTGGTTCGCAGCATAGCTTTCCTTTTGTCTGGACATTCCAGTTGGCTTGGTGTGGGATTCGGTTTGGCTGGCTTTTTGCTATGATTGGGATTGGTATTAGGGGTGCTAGAAAGTATCGTTTCCTTTTATCTATGGTTAAGGGAAATTCGATGGGAATGTAGGATATTTTTACTTTTAAATTGGGCTTTTGGATATAAAATTTTAAAATATTTTATCGCTTTTTTTTAGGCTCTAAGATAGGGATGATTTTTGCAGCGATAACAATATTAATATGACTTTATCGATTGGCATTCATCGAAGTTTATACGTCGATAAATTCAAAATTAGGGTTATGCTAAAAGTAACGTTATACATTTTTTTTGTTTCGATATTTTAATCTGTGAGATTTATCATAATTTACTTAACGACAATCGATATATGCACTTTTAACCAAAGGTTGGTTTTTGTAGATATAAAATATTATCGATATTATCGACTTAGTCGATAGTTCGAAGCTAGGGACAATATTTGGTGCGATACCAATGGCAATGGAGACTTTTCCGATTAATATCGAAGCCTTTTTCTCGATATATGCACATCCCCAATTGGAATTCATTGAGATTCATTGGGAATTCGGGCAAGAAAGTCAGGCCTGAAGGAGGCAGCAATTTGTTTTCCTGTTTTCCGCCTCACAGACACACTCGCATCTAATCAACTGGGCGTGGATTATAGAGGTCCTGCGTCCTGCTAGTATCAATGCCTCATTTAATTAACAATTGCCACACAGATGGAGAGCGAGTGGATGAAATGCTGATGGCATGAGGATAGTCCTGCATCCTGCTCATTACATGGGCTCAGGCTCATGTTTATTCAAAGGGCAAGTGTGTGCCTTTGTCCTTAACAGGTGCTTACCATGTAATCCTGCGTGATGTATTCCAATTAGATGCGAAAGCATCTTGGCTCAGCCCGAGCCCGACTTCAAAGCAATTAATTCAATATACTTGAGCAGCCATCAATCTCAGCCCCTCATCTGTGTTTCCGTTTATTGCAGAGCAAATTTGGGCCACTGAATTGGACTTTGTTGTGATCAATCGACGCAATTTTATGGCCCTGTCGGTGGTGGGACCAACGCCCACATCCTCGTCCAGGCAGCAGCAGCACCACCAACACCACCAGCAGCAACAGTCCAGCCTGAATCTTACCGCAACCAGTTTGGAGCAGGACGAGGACGACTACTTCAACGATACCATGTTCACGGCCCTCCGAGGAAAGCAGGTCCCGGGGCCGGGTCCGGGTCCGGGTGTCGGGGGCAATAACAACTTGTTCGACCTGCGACCCGGCAGGAAGGCGGCCAAGACAACGGCTACGACCAGGACAACGTCGACCAAACTGGAGGCTGGCCGGGGCCAGTACTTTGAAGTGCCCGATTTAATTAATCAAGATATCGACGAGGAGGAGCGCCAGGAGCTGGAGGAGGCCATGCGGGGCGACAACGATAACGACGACGACGGAGAGGACGAGGAGGAGGGCACCGTCATCATGCCCGATTTCGATGAGTTGCCGCCAAAAACAACCGCTGTTGGTGGCAACAAGTTGAATGTGGAAAATTGGCAGACGCTGGGGACCCTTGGAAAGGAGAAGAGCACGACCAGCACCAGTACCCCGCCTCCCACAAGCACCAGCACATCCACAGAATCCACCACCACTACAACGACGGCGGGGACAACTACAACCAGCAGTAGCAGCACCACCACGACCACGACAATTAAACCTGCTGGGATGGCAACCAGCCGGCAGCCGCAGCACCATCATCACGGAAAGACCCGGAAGCACCACAAGCACCACAACAAACAGCGGCAGCAGCAGCATCGCCACCACGTGGCCTCGCACGAGCAGGCGATCCTCGAGAGCTTTCCGGAGAGAGCGGAGGAGGAGACCACCACCCGCGACAGCAGCATTCACCGCGTGCGGCCCGAGGTCCTACCCGAGGTGCCCATCCCCTCGACACCCGTATCCACTTCCAACTCCAAGATTATCGCCATCAAGCCGAAGAACCAGAAGCGGAAGATCTCAAAACGGGCTGCCGGAGTGGAAATCGAGCCGGAGTACTTGCTCGGCGACTCGGCCATTAGTTCCAGCGAGTTTGTGGCCAAGTCCAACGAGGATGAGCCGGAGGAAGGCGAGGACTTTGAGCTGGAGGATGGGGACTTCCAGGCTGTGCCCGCCCTGAGCCCGGCCCCGCCGACACCGCCATCCGGCAAGGGAGCAGCTGGGCAGGACTACGTCCGGCTGGATGGCTTTGCCGGAATGCTGCAGCTCTTCTTTGGCATAGACAAGCCCATCGATGTGGCCATCTTCTCGCAGCCGCCCAGTGCGGAGTTTGTGAATCTGCTCTGTGCCCTGCTGGTCTGGTCGGTTCGCTATCCGGCCGTGTTCTGGAACACCTCCAAGGCTTTTGCCTGTGTTTTTAGCCTCCAGATGGTGGTGGCCGCCCTGGATATCATCCTGGGCTATGTGGGCGTCTCGAATCTGTACAAGCTGCAGATCTACGCCGAGGCCATGCCAGTGCATCAGCCGGGCCTCATCCTGAACGCCGTGGTCACGCTGGCCCTGTATCTACTGTCCACCGCTCTGGTGGTGGCCTCCTCGATGGTGATGTATCTGTACGGCCACGGACGCCTGGCCACCCGGATGCGGGATCGCTCGATCATCACGCTGAAGAGCAACCAAACCTGGATCTACTTTGCCCACTGCGCCTCCCTGTGCTTCGTCCTGGCTCTGGCGGTGGTGAAGGCACCGTTGCTCAACGATCTCAGTGCCACCTACAAGAACAACCTGCATTGTCCCACATTCCTAGCGGGTGAGTAAGAGTATAGACTAAGACTTTATAAAGCCAGATCTAAAGGAGTTCGGTATCAAATATTATCTTGAAGTTTTAAAAGAAATTTTCCTGGAAGGTCAGCAAATATAAAATAATAAAATAACAAGTAATAAGTTAGTTTATTAAGGAGTGCTTGAGAAACCCATAATGAGTTATTAGTATACACATAATCTCCGCTCCTCCGCCTAATTCAAACCACCGATTAATGAACCTTCAGATATCTGCATAATTTAATGGCCAAATCCATGTTTACCAACATCTTGAGCTTCAGCTGTGGTCTGTTTTGTGGCCAAAGCCAATTAGCGGCCATGTTTGTACTTGGGCTTTGGGTGGGACAACCGAGCCTTAATCGCCGGGTAGATAACCCCAGCACCCATCGTCGAGACAAAGGCCGGGCGGCAAAGGTATTGAGTGTCACTCGAAGCGAGACAATCGAAGTGCAGACTCGGTCCAATTAAGCTGTCATACGCCTGCCTTAACCGAATTACGTTTTCACCTCGGTTTTCATGTACACTAGAAAAAATAAGTGAATTATGTCGCACTTAGCCAATTTAAATGTTAAAAATATTAAAATTATAAATATAAATTTATATGAAGAAGGGTAATATGTTAGGCAATATGTTGAAAGAGAGATAACTGAGGAGAACTACACCCGTACCTCGCTATAACGGCCCTTTTCAATTGAAATGCCGTAATTACGGCATGTTTTCGATTTAAGGCCTTAGGTGTTTTAAAATAACGGCAAAAAACTATTTTTCGATGTCGATACATCTAAAGAATAATTATTATAGTTGATTTATTATATGTCTTTTCGTTTGGTGGCCGTAAAGCGAGGTATTGGTGTATTGGTAATCGTTAAGTAGGATTAAAAACGCATAAAGTGTGTTCTAGGATATATAAAAATTAATTTGCCACCAATTTAATAATTGAAAATTTTTTTTTTTTTACTAATTTAATTTAATATTGAACTATTTTTACCTGTGCTCTTTTCACAACCGCTGTTTCCCTTTCTCCTCTTTTGCAGCTCTTGTTGGGGTGACACATCTGCTGCTGTGGATCGTCATCTGGCTCTGCCTGACCATCAAGCGGCGCTGGCATTTCAAGCTGCCGCCGCTGGACAGCTCCTATGGCGGCCTGCTGGGCAAGGCCAGTGCCCAGCCGCTGCTCATGGCCAGCGGCCAGCGGACGGGCAGCAACTCGAGCAGCAGCGGCTGCAACTCCACCAGCACCACCGTGAATGGGGGCGACTCCTCCAAGCCGGACATGATGAGCACGGCCACTAGCACGGAGCTGGGCATGGGAATGGGCGGGGGTAACGGAGGCGCAGGCGGGGTGATGGGCTTGGCTGCCCAGGAGGACATCTACTGGCCCAAGCTGACGCCCAGCTCGCCCAAGCTGAAGGTCACCTTCAACGAAGTTACGAGTACGTCTGATGATGTCCTACTAATTGGTGACCAAGAACAAACTGATGGCAAGCGGTAAAAAATCGTTTTTTAGCTACAAACAAAAAAACAACCAAACAAAGATCATTACGGGTTCGAAGCGCCGTACTCCGTACTCCGTACTTGTCCGTTGTCTTAACTCTAACCTTAGCAACTAGTTTCATTTAGTTTTCGTTCACACACACTGCACCACCACCCACAAGACCACAAGAGAATCACCCAGAACATAGACCACGCCCGCCCCCAGCACAAATTTTCAGGAATTCCATGTGATTTTGTTTTTTGGTTCGTTTCCTAGACTGCTGCTCGGTTCATTCATTTGTACTTTATCGGTGTGTTTCCTCTGCACGTCCCATTGGGGAAGCCCCCTTGTTGAAAACTAATTGCCCAACACTAGTCATTAGTGCTCACAGTCACACCTAATTTTCCCCTCATTTTCCAGCACTTGTTATCAGTTTGAATAATATTCGTGCGTGCTTCTGACATTCGCCTCTTAATAATACCCACATTTTTGCGTTTTGTGTTTAGTTTAAGCTTTTGTTTGTCCACTAAAACGATTGTTCCATTTAACATAACAAAACGATTTATCTATATACATATATCCTATATATAGAGAGAGACATGTATGTATAGAGGATGAAGGATAATGATGAGAAACTATTTTGTTCCGCTTGTCGCCTGTTTTTTAAAAACGATTCTTTTCATTTCATTTTTCAATTGTTTGATTTACTAGAACTTAATTACTACTAACTCTAGCTAATTGAGTGTGGGCGAACTGTATTTCAATTAACAACTAAATTACTACTAAAAACAAATCGTTCGCACACTGCGCGTGTTGTTGTTGTCGATGTCGCCGTGTTGTTGTTGCTTGGTAATTTGTTTAACTAACTGGAAAACCATTGAACTAGCACACAGATAGTGCTAAAACGATTCAACGGGAAAGAGGACTAATTTTAGAAACATTTATTTATAATGAGGTTTAGCAAGCTTCTGAGTGTTACTGGAACCTTTTGAATTAAATTCTAAATATGAAATTCGATAGATTCAAAAAATTAAATCAAGCGTTTAAAATTACACCCACACAGAGAGATGTACAGTATCCGGAAATTGAGAAACCGCTTTCTTAAATACGTACTCCTGGCCTGAAACTGGCCTCTCCCAAAACTGACCACTTACAGCCTCCCTATCTTAATATTACGAAATTTTTGTACCCAGTTTTAATAAATTGAGAATGATTCGTTCTTAAATTAAGAACTTTTTGTAATAAATTGAGAATTTTTGCGTTCTTAAATTAGGTACATTTTGTTCTTTCGTTGAGCATAAAAGTTTTGAAAAATGCAATAAAATTCTCAATATCAGAATTTATGTTCTTAAAAATTTTACTCAAACTGAGTACAAATCATCTCAAAATAAGAAAAAATGGACTCGGTCATTATTTTAGTACATTTTTTCTTATTTTAAGTCAATCTTTTCTTAAAACGTCTCTCTGTGCATACCCCGCTTTACGGCGTTCCGTTTCGCTTTACAGCCTAAATACGATCCACGAAACTTGGTCGCAAAGCAATAAGCCTTAGAGCCAATATTCTGTAAATCATATAAGACTTAAAACTTTTGTATTTTTGCGGTTATAGAGAAACATTTATGGCCGTAAATCAAAATCGGTTTATGGGTGTATAAGCAAATATCAATGCATTAGAAAAATACTTATAATTGCTCTAAATTGTTTTATATATTAAGCTGCCTTTAGCAAAATTTAAATCTTAAATTTTCTAAAATCCTTGAATCGTTTCTCCTCCCTGAGATGCCTCAGCAACCAACACAAGGCGACAATCTCATTTGATCCTGCAACCATTCCTAAACAAACCTAAAATCTTAAATCCTTTAGCCATACGAGCCGTGGAGCCTCGATATGTTTTGCCAGTACTGCGGGGGAAATTGACGACGGCGAGTACGCGACACTAAGGGCAGCCACCGCCGGCGCCGTCGTGGGCATCACCATGGGCAGCATGAAGAGCAGCGGCGGCGGCGGCTCCACCTCCGTCGGCATCAGTCTGCTCCACCTCTCCGAGTACGACGAGCTGCCGCCACCGCCACCGAATGCCAACCACCAGCAGCAGCAGCGACATGCCCCACTATTTGCCCATGGACAACCCCATGCCCACGACTATGCCAACCTCAGCGGATTGGGCGGCATCAGCGACGACAACATCTCCGAGGAGGGCAAGCTGCTGGCCTGCGTGCGCGACGACAGCATCACCTACGCCTCCACCAGGGACCTAGAGCCCCCGCACCCGGCAGCCGCCACACAGCCGCCGCCTCCTCCGCCGCCACTGCCCGTCAAGGGTGGGCCCACTCCCCAGCCGCCGGCGGTGCTGCCTCACCCAGGAACGGCCATCTATGGACGGGCACCGCAAGCCATGCCCGAAATGATGCAGTTGTCGCCCGAGCATCACCCGAATCCACTTCAGCAGCATCCACTCCAGCCGCAGCAGCTGAAGCAGCAGCTCCCGTCGCAACATCCCCTCCAGCAGTCGAGCAATCCGCACCAACATCTAGTCAGCCCCTTGGCTCCGGTCACGGTCGCAGTTCACACCAACGAAGCGCATGTAAGTGGAAGAGGCGGAGTGTGTTCCTATTGTGGTTTCCGGGATATACTCTTTCGGTGGCGAAAGGATGCACTCGACCTAGTCGGGCAGGACAGTAATTTATTTCAGTTGGGCGTTAAGATATTTTATTAATAATATTATTATTTAATTATTATTTACTCAGGCCCTGGAAATATAACTTATGAATCCGATAATGAAAAGCAGAATTTAAAGAGGATTTAGATATTCGATTATTAGTATTTTATTTAGCTCAGAGCTTAAATTAATTACTCTAAAAATAGTTATTATTTTTAAGATTTAAAATATCCCTCAAAGTTCAAAGAATTCTTTTCATTTAATAAATCCATCCCCCACTTAAGTTCAGTAGTCGGTCTAAATTAATGTTACTTATGATTTAATTCCAATTATTTACCTTGGAAAAATTAAACACTTGTTTAGTTGTGGGTTATCTAAAAATTAAAGTAAGGATGTAGCTATCTTTACGGAAATTTGGAAACCATGGCTTCTTCAAAGATTTTTAAGTCCGCATACTTAACTTCCAAAATAGTTCAATAGTTTAATTGTTTGAAGAAAAGAACAAGCAATCGATATGTAGCTTCTTAAATATTTTTTCGTGTTCTTCGCATCGTTATCTCATTTTAAAGGAAAACAAAAATCATTTAAATCAAACTTAGCAAAGTCTTCTTTGGCGTTGGCGGTGATTATGGGCTGTCTAGATTTGTCTGACACTCTTCCCCTTTAAAGCAAAACAAAGAGGCAGCCAGCCAGGCTAGGGTATTCCCCCTTAGAACAAGGCACAGTGAATAATTTTCTGCTGTTGTCCGTGATTTGCATGTGGGCCTGGGCGGAGGGAGGCTCCGGGATGCGTTGCCATGTAGCCATGTAGGGGCGTGTAGCATGTCACGCCCTCGGAGCCGAGATTTATGTTTGCCGTTATGAGACAGCATAAATCAGTGGCAGGGCCACAGACAGCGACATGGTTTGGGGATTGGACTGGGTGACGGCGACAGTGTCCGAATTAGTGCTCCGCATGATGGATGGTCGGAGCTGTGAAGGGTTCCGAGACTGGCCCCCGATTTGATTAGACTTGATTTCATTTTCACTTGCAGACCGCCGGGCCAAACTGAAGCAGAGTACCGCCTCCCTGAATCCCAGCTGCTCCTTGACCACTTTCACTGACCTCCCGCTCTCACTCTCTCTCTCTGTGTGTTTGTCCCCTATCCCCCAGATCGCCTCCAGTTCCACACCCCGCTGCCTGCGCCGCGCCGACTCGGGCGTTCCCAACGAGGCGCTGACGCCTCGCAGCGACACCACCTCCACCACCGAGAGCACCAACACCACCTCGCCGCCGGAGCGCGCCCCCTCCGAGTCCTCCAGCGGCGTCCACTCCGGCGAGGAGCGTGAGCTGGAGGTCATCATCCGGCCGCGGGCCAGCATCAAGCCACCGCCGCGCCCCCCACAGCCGCCCATCCAGGAGGAGCCCTATGGTCGCTGCACCAACATGCGCATGTCCAGCTTCAACGCCGACCCTCCCGCCATGCCGTCGGCGGCCATCAACAGTGCCACGCTGCCGCTGCAGCGGACGGTGCCCGAGCAGAGGTTCGACTACACGGCGCACTGCAGCACGATGCCGCTGCCGGTGGGCTGTCACAGCCAGCAGCTCGCCGGGAGCGGTGGCTACGCCTCCACCTCGGCGATGACCAGCTCCATGGGCGGCGGTGGCATGCCACCGCCACCGCCACAGGTGTCCAGCTTCAAAACGCCCAGCATGCATTATGCCAACGCCGCTGTGGCCATGGGCAACAACAACAATGGCCAGCCACCACCGCACACCACGCTGCCCAACGGGGTGCGATACTCGAATCCGCACTTCCTGCGCCGTCTGCCGCATGTGACCAAGGCGGCGGAGTCGCCGTACGGACACCTGGGTTTCGGAGCTGGCCACCACGCATTCGCCAAGCTGCCGCATGAGACGCATCCCACCATACCGGAGGATCGCGATTCGGCCAACTACTCGATGGCCTCCGACCAGGACTGCGGACTATATGTGACGGCCCAGCTGCACTAGGATGGGAGAGGATCCAGCTCCTTCTATAACCCTAGATTCATAGCTTTGCAATCCGGTTAGCACGACGACATATAGACATTGTTCTCCATTTGTGTCCCTAATTCTTGCGTAAATTATTGCTTACTCAAGACCCCACCCCCTATGTAAGCAATGGTTTTGCCAAGAAATTCAACCGGAGCAGTCCGGTGTTCTCCTCTCCTAATTCGTTTTTAAGTACCCGATATTGCAATAATATTTTTAAAATATTAGCTGCAAGAGTTTTCAAGTCCTTGAGTAGGGGACTCCTCTAAATGGATATATATGTAGTAGTGAAATTGGAGTAGAAGCCCCTATAGCATTAGACTCCTGGAACGTCGTAACCTTTACCCCGTATTGTTCTAAGTTAGCCTCTCGGTTTTTGTACAGCTCCGGGCCCCCAAGAGACGCCATACCAAATCCACTAATCTTCCAAAGGATCAGCTGGTTACCGAATCCTAAGTGAACTAATCAAACTTCATTTGCTTTGCCTAAACGATGATCCACTCAAGAATGTAGCACAAAAACTACCGCTCTGATGATGACCCACGCAGAAAGTTTACCACTTAACTATAACTATAACTATAACTATATCTACGTCTAAACTACACCTAAAAAATATATTTATATTTATATTTATACATATATGCTATGCTCGTATACAATGTGTAAGATAATAAGCTAATCGTGTTTAAGTAATCAATGTAAACTAAAGTTTATCATATCATATATGAATGGATATCTATAGCTACGTGTAAGACCCGAACATATACAAACTAATCTGAAAGGAATAAAATATCATAGCTCGATCATGTGCAAGCACTCAAAGTATTTTCCCCTAAGCAATTTCTCTAAACGAAAAAAAATCAGAAGGAACAAAAGGCATACGAATTTAAGCTGCAATTCTATGGTTTTTATTGTAAGGACACAGACACTGTAAAATGGCACTAACTAGCCAACACGTTATGCTTCAGCTAGTAGACACCCAGCAAGGCTTTGGCATATGTACGAGTATTTTCTATGGTCTCTCAACGCTTACTGTTTAAGATGAATGTAAAATGTAATGTAACAAAGCGACAATATGAATATTATCTAATGTATGATACTAATGACTACTATCCACGGCCCCCACATACATATCTCACATTCACAAGACTTTTGACCCTGGACTCCTCCTGCACGCCTGCTTATTTAGTTTTATTTATTGTGCCCCTGCGTAAGTAGATAAATATATATGTTTTGGATCGGATTCTCTCTTTGGGATCTTGGAGCTCTGACTTGGACAGAACAATGCTCAAATTCTAAACAGACTTTAGGGGTTACCAGGTAAAGATCCATGCGGCTTAGCCCCTGCACACTTTCTACAGAGAGCATTCGATATAGACCGGTCGTATTTATTTTCGTTATAAAGACTGATTAGTAATATAATAAATTTCGAAGTGCACACCCACATCACCAAACTTTTTAATAGGGATCCGAAAACAGCTTGAGAAATTCATAGCATTGATACGATAGAGGATAGGCCATAAATAACATATGTATAGTTTAGTATGTCGTCATTAACTTGGTTCCTTTGTAAAACGCACTAAACTAAACGCACTTAAGCAGCTAACAAAACCGACTTTTGTAAGATAATTTCGAATCAATTAACGATTAATTCATATGAAATATCCAAGAGAAGTACTAAGTAATCTTATTTATTAACCTGGGTTAAGATCCTTTGTGCGCCAGCGAGAAAAGCCTGTAAATGAAGAAAAGGTTAAGCCCAACACCCGATAAGGCGCAATGATCTAAGAACATTTACATTTAAAATTATAAATCAATAAATGTTTAAATTATTTATACATACAATATACGGATTAAATGGTTTATCAATGGTAATTAAAGAAATACCACCGCTTTATGTAAAACCCCAACGCCAGCCGTGTTTTTATTGCGGGCGGAACTTGAATGCACTTTCTTTTAGAAGTTAGGTAACTTGATCCGAGTTATATTCTACATACATACACCCAGAAAAAATTATGGACTAAAAAGCTGCCAAATTGCCTAAAATTGTAGTCCATTTGACCTAATACGGAAGTCGAGGCAGTCATTGCCTAAAAATTGTCCAAAATGCCATATTTTTAGGCCATAGAAGCAGGCCTAAATTTTAGGCAATTTTTGTCAAAAATGCCATATTTTTAAGCATTTTATGTCCAAAATGCCATATTTTTAGGCAATAGAAACAGGCCTAAATTCTAGGCAATTTTTGTCCTAAAACTTGATTTTTATGTAATATTGATTTTATATATTAATACAACAATTTAAAATAATAAAAGTGTATTCCAAAATGCATACAGTATTTATTTTTACTGTTGCAGTATAGACTTGCTACATCCGTAGCAAAAACATATCTAAGACTTGGCCGTTAACCGTCACTCCATGCCAGGGATGTTAGAACCAGTTGGGAATTAAATGCACACATGCGAGAGAAAATTTTTAGGCATCCCATGGCCTAAAAATATGGCATTTTGGCATTATGAACCATTTTTTAGGCCATTATTGCCTAAAAATAAATTTTTAGGCAATGAATCGCCAATTTCTAAAATTTTAGGAATTTTTTTTTCTGGGTGTAGCTGCCATTGGAATGATCGGGCCAAATTAGTCGATTTTCGAAGTTAATTTAATTTTATTTGTTATCAGCGTCAGCTTCAGTTGAAGCTGTCGGTGTGCGCGCTTAAAAAATCTCAGCTCGCTGAGGAGCTTTGAAGTTATCAGCTCGCTTATAATCTCAGCAATAAGTTCCGCA
>VNJW01013694.1:0-10589 GCA_008042615.1 Drosophila auraria
AACAGCCCAATTGCAGTCCGCAATCCGTTAAAATTTAAATTTCAGCGTGGCGTCTGTTCTCTCTGCTAGCTAAACGATCTCGCTCTTAAGGTTTCTCTTCGCCACTCACCATAACCAAATTTGTGCAACAATTTTTTGCGTGCCTCTCGCCTCTCTTTGGTCTTCACACGTACAGTTCCAGAATGGTCTTCTCGTCGTCTCACACGTACTGCTCCAGAATGTTGTCGTCGACTCAACAATATTGCTCCCGAAAGCGTTTTGATCGCCTCAACAATATTGCTAAAGATTTAGTTTTCGCCGTCTCGCCAATGCTTCTCTAGTTCGTGTTGTCGTTGTCCGACAATATTGCTCCAGATAGCTTCTCGATGTCTCACCAATACTGCCTCCGATCGCTTTTTGTCGTCTCACCAATACTGCTCCAGCTAGCTTCTCGTCGTCTCACCAATACTGCTTCAGTTGGTGTTCTCGTGTTCCCGCCAATACTGCTCCTGATTGCTTCTCGTCGGTTGCCTTCTTCTCCAGGCCTTCGTTTGCTTTGACCAGCCTCTTGCACTTTCCACTTCGCTCCTTGGTTAACCGCTATCCGCCTGTTAACGCTGCTCCTGTCCTGCTCCAGAATAATCCTGTCGTCCCACAGCTCTGCTTGCTATTTCGGGTTGAATTGCTTCTTGAACAACTACGCTTCTCGTTGCCTTAACCAGCCGCCTTCGTCTTTGTGTCCCTTGACCAGCAACCATCCAACTGCTACCGTAACTGCTTCACGCCTTCTACTTGTCGCAGTGACCAAAGCCAACGATCCTACCTTTTGCTTCGTTGCCGTCACTGACTAAGATTATGCTGCTCCAGATTAGGTATTACTGCTTTCCACCTTCCTTGTTGCTTAATCCTCTTCGAGTCGGTTCCCTCTCTTTTTTCCTTTACTATGTTGCAGTAAAATGTATTTCACAACTTTTTGCAATGTCGAGTGTTGCACATTCCCGTCTCGAGTCTGCTTTGCAAATTTTTGAACTTCGCAACTTTTGCCAAGTTGTATACTGGCGTCTCGTTTCCTATCACGTTCATTCTGCTTTGAAAATTTTCGCATCCATTTCAGATCTGCTTCTGTCTCTAATATTGAAATTTTCACTAACGTTCCACACAGCAATACACAGAATCTATGGACTTTTAAACACACAATTTAGTTTAGTGACTAGGTCTATAATCGTTCCAAATTTCCGGCTGAGCCCCCAAAATTGTGACCCCGGGAATTCCGCAGTGATGCAATAACTCCTGAGACGACAGTTTATATTATTATTATAGTTTCTTTCACTTATTATAGATTTGGTTTTGATTACAAATATGTGTATTTTAACTTTAACGAGTTACAAGTTCTGTTCTGTTCTGTGCATGTGTTACGATCAAGATTTCGGCACCGACTACTTTGACGAGATTTGACTCTCTCGCTACTCTCTGAGATCACTCTCAGCCGAAGTGGTTAAACACGACGGCCACTTCGTGTCTCTCTCACTTCTTGCTCTTCTGGCTCTCTACCGATTCCTACATACATTCTAGCGTGTAACGACTGGGAGAAGTGTTTTGAATCCGGTGGAATCTATAGTTGCTGGTGCTTGCAATACGATCCGGCTCTCGCTCGTCGGCTTTGGGGGTGGTGGTCTTGCTTGTACAGATCCGAACACTAACTACACCTTATTACGACTAAGACTAGATTTGAGCAAGCTAGCGACAAGAGAGAATACGATAAACGGAACCGGAAGAGAGACCAGTTTTAGTTTAGGGCTTGTTTAATAATAAAAGAATGTAGGCATATAAACATTATAATAACCGAATAGTAAATATATTTATAAACCAAAGTGACTATAAATAAATATCAATAAAATAAAGTAAAATTTAACTTCAGAATTAAAATAAATTTCTTCAAGTCTAGTTAAATACGAAGTTTTAAATTCAGCATGTAATTCGTGGTTTTCTTTCATTTAATCTAATCGTTAAAGTTAGTTAAATAGTTACTTTATGACTGGATTTTAATTTAACTTTATGATACAACTTTATATTCATATTAAGTTCGGCAAGGATTGAAATTAATTTCTTAATAATGTTCCTCAGGTTTATGTAACTCACTTATTTAATCCAACGATAAAGATCGATCTCCGACGTGGTTTACACTAAAAACAATTTAGTGACATGTTGCGAAGGGCTTAAAAATAACAGATATAATTATATTCAAAATTTATCAACTCAAGCCTTGATAATGGTATAATTAGCCACCACCGAAGTCTCATTCTAATTTAAATGTTAAATTTAAACAAAAAAAATCTATGAACTAACTCTCATTTCATTTGTTTAGATGCGCTTCATTTTTTTAGTTAAATTAATATTTACTTTAATTAATTTAATTTATAGTCAACTTGTTCCTCTTCTTGTTTTCATTTTTGATTTGGTTAATTGACTTCGGGTTATTTCGACGAGTTTCGTTATCTAAGATTTCTGAAGTTAAATTCGGGCGATAGCCAAATCTGTGGCTGAGTGAAAAATTAGGTTAGGCTCGATAGGCTATAGCGAAGGCGATGCACCAAAAATTCATGAGGTTATGGCCGATATGGCAAGCAGGCCAATTTATGCACATTTTACAATAAAAATAGATTTAATTTCCACTCATCTGGCTCTATATTCTCCTGTCAAAGATATGGCTACTTGTTTAGCCGAAACTAATTCGCTGAGGTTCCTTTCCGGGTTTTCCACTTGACTGGCTAGAGATGCGGCTGCTGCACAACTTGGGTGGCAGCAGCGGCAGCGTTGGGTGCCGTTTACTCGGCGGCAGCGCCGGCCGAGAATCTTTGTTGCGATCTGCACCGATCACCAAAACTGCAGATGCAAACGCACTCACTTTGAAATAATCCCTTGTAGCACTTGTTGGCCACTTTAATTTACAGGATGCCACTGCGCGAGTTGATCTTTGGCACTTTTGGCCTTTTTTCACGTTTTTCGCCAATAGAGAGAGCGCACGTCTGTATTGGCTGCAGGTTCAGAAAAAAGAGAATGGTAACAGGAACCGGAGCTTAATCAATTTGTCTGGCTGCGGTAATACGTGGCAGCAGCCGTTGACAGGTGTCAAGGCTAAGCTTTCCACAGTAACTCTGACGACTATCGATATCAAAATTATTGATGTGGCAACCTTTCTCTAAGTCGGGCTTGACTGCTCGAATTTTAGAACACCTTCCGATATGGCATCGCCGTATTCAGTGCTCGAAAATCCCTAAAATGTTCAAAGCCGGTTTGAGTCCTGACTTAGCTGTTCGAAAACGGTCAAAATTATTTCCGATCAGCAAGGTCAGTTTAAGTCTGGCTTGGCTGGATGTAAAAAAAAATATTTAAAGTCTGCTTCTAGGCAAAACAGGTTTTAAGTCGCTACTGGCACCGCTTCAACATATGAGGCGGAGATCGTTTTAAATAAAATCAGTTTCTTACAAAAACTCACGGTGTAAATTTCTACTTATTTGGAATATATATGTATATATATAATATAATATATAATATAATAAATACATGCGGAAAACGCTTTAGAATCCAGTTTTAGCTCGTCGACTTAGGGAGTAATGGTCTTGCTTGTACAGAAATCTTACACCACTACAAATGATTATTTATAAGATCAGAAATTAAGCGTGCTTGCGACAAAAAATAGAAGCTAGAAATCAAAACCGGAAGAATCATCAAATAAATATATTCAGAGAACTTTGACGGGATTTACCTTTTTCTAGCGGGAAAGTTTAAGAAAACCAACATTAACTAATCCTTTATTCAACCAGCAAAATCATTATTCTTTTAAAATTTAATGATTTTGCCATATATATAGATAAATTTATTAATTAATAGTAGGCAATTCTTATTATATTTACCTGGTGTAGATTTAAAGCTGCAAAGTACATTTCAAATAAAGAGTACAATATTGTAGTTAGGTTAGGTTAACCCGGACGGCCCTGTTAGGGCCCTGCACAGCCAATATGGCCCTTTGTTGTCCGGATGGGTGAGTATGAACCTGGCGATAGTTTAGCAGGTTTCGAAGTCTTTAAGGATCGACGTACTTTTCGCGAAAGCAAGTAGTTTGCCTGGCGTTCTCCTGGATGCGTCTTTTAGCGATACCAATACAGGGGCGCCTAGGTGTCTGATCCTTGCCCGTGATAGGGCGGGACACTTGCACATAAGATGCTCCAAGGTTTCCATTGCCTCGGATTCATCGGATTTCCTGCAGTTGCCATTGATGGTGATGCCTAGCTTAACTGCGTGCATTGCAGCCAGGCAGTGTCCTGTGAGGATTCGCACTAGCAGTCTGCAATCTTTCCGTGGTATATGCAGTACGACATGACTGAGTTTGTTATTGCGGTGATGATCTTCGATATCTTGCAGGTTGTGGAGTTCCTCCACCTTCTTTTGATTTGCACGTCGGCCCGTCTCTCTAGCTTGCTTTGAAGCGTTCATAAGGAGACAGGTACGTTCTCCATTCTGTCATTCGTCAGCCCGACGTCTTCCTTTGCAATATCGTCCGCCGCCTCGTTACCATTGATGCCCTGGTGGCTGGTAACCCAGTAGATCCGCACTAACTTTGTCGTGCTGAGAGTATCTAGTGCCTCCCTGCTCGCCAGTACGTTTTTGGAACAGACGACTGACGACTGCATGGATTTTATCACTGCTTGGCTTTCTACAAAAATGTTGACCGTCTCGAATTGGCGGCTTATTGTCTGCGAGGCCTCTGCTGCTTTCCTGCTGGCAAAGACTTCTGCCTGGAATATGCTCCATTGGCTCGGTAGCTTATATGACAGCCTTATATCCGGGTGTGTACAATATATGCCCACTCCTCCTTCCATCTTAGAGCTGTCGGTGTAAATGTTGAGGTGTTGATTATGGTCCTGACCGCTTTTCCAGTCGTTCGGTCCCATCAATGTTGATGTTTTAACATCCGGGTAAGTTCTGGGTATCATGTAGTCAGATATACTGATCATGTCACGACCAATTGAACTATGTCCGAATCCTTGTAGCTACATATTTCCTGCTGCAACTAGGCGTTGCTGCCATTCCTGCAATAATTTGCGCGTGGATATCAATGGGGTCGATTCCGAGTATGGTTTCGAGCGCTTTTGTTGGGGTAGACCTCAGCGCCCCTGGAATGCAGAGCAGTGCCTGCCGCCGAGTTTCTCCATAAGGCTGTTGTTCGTCCTCTTTTCCGTGGCCTGCCACCACACTTAGATTCCATACAGCAGAGTCGGACGCACCACCGATATGTAAATCCAATGCATTAGAGCGGGTGATAGGCCCCATGTGCAGCTAAGCATATTCTTGGATGCGTATAGCGCTGTGTTGGCCTTTTTTACCCTCTCCATTACATTAAGTTTCCATTGTAGTTTGGTGTCCAGTACGTTTTGTGTTTTCGGGGTCAGCCTGATTGAGTTTACTTTCGGGGAGATCCATAGCGGTACCTTTTATCTCTTGGTAAAGAGAACGAGATCCGTCTTGTCCGCGTTGATACTGAGTCCTACCTTCTCCGCCCACTCACTTATCTCCCTGAGTGCTAGTTCCATGATAGAGCTGAGAGTCGATGGACAGACTCCCGTAATAAATATGCTTATGTCGTCGGCATAAGCTGTTAGTCTTGGGGCTTTCCTTTCGAATCTCTTGATTAGGTCGTCCACCACCATATTCCATTGGAGGGGCGCAGAACTTCACCTTGTGGTGTGCCTCTGTGCGCCCCCTTCACAATGGAAGCGGTGCTCCAATCGGATTGCACCCGCCTACGACTTAGAAGGTTCCTTATCCAGAGGTTGATGGCAGGTTGCCTGCTGGTCGTTTCTAGGCGTTCCATTATTGCTTCTGTCTTGACGGTGTTAAATGCTCCGGATATGCCTACAAACACTCCGAGAGCATATTCCTTGTTATGTAGGGCTCTCTCTATAGTGGCTACTAACGAATGCAGTGCCGTTTCTACTGATTTCCCTTTGGTGTAGGCATGCTGGTTGGTCGACATCAGTCTCCCTACATCATTTCTGATGTGTATTTCCAGCAGCTTCTCGAGTGTTTTTGGTAAAAATGAGGTGAGGCTTATCGGTCTGTAATCCTTAGGGCTCATGTGGCGGCACTTTCCTGCTTTTGGCATGAAGACAATCCAAGAGGTCCTCCATTGGATAGGGATATAGCCCGTGCTTAGACAAGCTGTAAAAATTGCGGAAAACCATGGGGTGATATCATCTTTGGTCACCTGTAGCATGGCTGGAAATATTCCATCTAGTCCTGGTGCTTTTATACTCGCGAAGGAGTCTATAGCCCAGTGGATTCTTCTAGAGGATAATAGATCAGTTGGGGGTTTTCAATTCCAGTTGCTAGGCCCTGGTGCTCATCGCCATCGGAGACCTCCGTGCATCCTGGGAAGTGTGCTTGCTTTAGTGCTGTTAGAGCCTCTTCGCTGCCCTTAGTCCACTGTCCGTCGTCGCGTTTAAGCTGACTCTGTACGGTAGGTTGCTTTGCTAACAACTTTCGGAGTCTAGCCGTTTCTGGGACCGTCTCGATATCGGAGCAGAAGCGTCTCCACGAGCTTTTTGCGCCTTGCGTAGCTTTTTCTTGTATTCTCTAAGTAGGGTTTTGTATTCTTTGATGATGACATAATCTTTCGCCTACTTGGCGATTCTGAAGAATTCCCCGATATGTCCTTGTTCCACCAGGGTGGCCTGGTCCTCTTTTTAGTTCTCGATACAGGGCATGATGCATAATACGCATCCTGTAATTCCTTGGAAAGGACCTCTAAGGACGTTTCTATGTCTTCCGCAAATTTTACTACGCCCGGACGTGTAGCGAGTCTCGTCTTGATTGTCTTTTTAAACTTTTCCCAGTTGGTATTCCGGGGGTTTCTATAGACTGTCAGCATTGGCGAATGTTCGAGTTCGTATTCGAATTGGATGTTCTTGTGATCTGAGAAGGATGGTCTTTCGACCACTCTCCCTCCCAATAGCATAGTACTTTGTCCTGTGAAAAGTGTTATATCATTTGATGAAGTGGGGCCTACGTATGTATGCTCCTCCCCCATATTTGCTACGGATAAGTTAGTTGAAAGTATAAATTCTAAGAGTGACTCACCTCTGTCATTGATGTCGGGGGTCCCCCATACGCTATGATGTGCGTTGGCGTCTGCACCCATGAGCAGTTGCTGGTCTTTCGGGCCGGCTTCATCAAGGCTCCTGAGTTCCTCCGGTGGAGCTGGCCTGTCGTGTGCCATGTAGCAGGAAGCTACCAGAAGGCGCTTCTCCTCGCTCTCTAGCATCACCATAGTCAGGACATCAGAGCTGCAATGAGAAATATGGTTAGCGTGGATACCCTTCCGCACAAATACGGCGGTTCTATTCCTGCTTACTGATGGTGCGTAGAACAAATTGTAGTTGGAGAACCTTAGTCCGGCCACGGAATTGCCCGAGGCAATCTATGGCTCCTGGACCAAGGCTTTGTCGACGGACCTTGCTCCATGGCAATCAGGGGTTCCGTCGATGGAGGTTAAGCAGCAGCACCCTCAAGGTCATGGGCACTCTGCTCACCTCCTTACGGGTTGACTACTACGGTCAGGTCACCGGCCTCCTCCTCCGAACCTTCCAGCGTCAAGTCCTGGGCGGCATCGACGATGGACTCCAGACCTAGGTCCTTCTCCACCTCGCCCGCCTGCAGGGTATGCGCATTTTTATCCTCGGGATTTCGCTTTTTGAGCCGTAGGTACAGCTACCCATGCCCCACGCCATCTTCCCGAATCGTGAATACAGGACATCCTCCGCCTCTTTGTTGATCTGAAAGACCACACATTGGCCTCATTGTGGAGGATCCTCCAGTCAGCGGTTGGGATATCCAGGTTTTGTCGCTGTAGCAGCTTCAGCGCACGATCCCCTTGGATTGCGATGGGAAAGAGTACCTTCGCCTTCGGTATGGATGGGATTAACTCCCTGTCCATCACCTCTAGCTTGGCCCGCTCCCACAAAGCTTATAATCAGCCGACCGTATGCGTCAGCCACTTCGCAGTCGGATCGTCCATACACTTCAGGATTTTTACCCCATTCAGCCACCGGGCACCATCAAATGTAGGCATGGGAGCCTTAAGGTCTTCCTCCATCCGTGAAAACAGCGATTTAACGAATCGCGCATGCATTTAACGAATCATTTAACGAATCATCCACCGCTCCTCGGTCATCTTGCCATTTTCGTTGCTCCGGTCAATAAGTGCCACGATCAAATGTCGTTTGGTCACTTTACTGACCTTCATCTTCTTCCTGGTTGGCTTCGCTTTGGTGGGTGGAGGACCTGCCTCCTTGGGCCCGCGTTGCCGCTTGCTCACAGGAGCGTCCTTAGCGGCGCTCTCGGCGGAGCGTTGCCTTTTGTTGGCAAGCATCTCCTCCAACTTATTGGCGAAACCTTTAGAGGCCATTTGCAGGAGTTTTGCGAAATGCAGTATTGTATATAATAAATATATTAAAATAAAATCATAATTTTATATCAAATTGTAATATACAATAATGTATTCTTTATTTAAAATGGTTCTTTGTAGCCTAAAATCTACACTTGCGAAATATATTAAGTAATTGCGTACAAAAGTATCCATGGGTAAAAGCGAGATAGTAAGGTGCAACAGTTATTTGCAAGCAAAACACGAAGTAGAACAAAGTCAAAAAAGAAATGATCGCTGATGCTTTGAGCACGCGTCACTTTGATTTTGACTGCCGGCGTGATGGAAACGTGATGGAAGAAAGAGTGCTTATTAAAGCAATTTTTACGTGAAAACAACATAAGTGATGGTATTCTAAAATACTTAGTCGGTGAGTAATCGTGTAAAAATACAAAAAGAAATGAAAGTGCAAAGACTTTTTTTTGTGAAGTGCGTCCGATTTTTTACATTTAGAACGAAATACTGTGCTGCTTTGTGTGTATGTGTTGTGAGGAGTTGTAATTTAAACTCCCCACAAAGCAGTGTGCAGGGGATGCACACTGCCAAGGGCAGCAGCCGCAACGTGAAACAACAACCAGCAGCAGCAGCAGACAAGCGGGGCTGGGGGACGGGGAAGACAGTCCCGGTAAAGCTGCCTAGCAACAGGCAGAGAGTTGCGAGGTGGCCGCCAAAAGGAGACGNGCCTACCATCGTACCGTATGGTTGTTCGGAGGTATTTATATTTATACTTGCCGATAATTGGTATTAAAATAAATGAAATATCAGATTTTGTTGCGTTGCACCCTACTGCGAAGACTGTTGTAGAGATACGACTCAAGTAGCTTAAGAGTGTATTAGGCAAGTGTGTTTTGATTATATGCATGAGTCCATTGGGCCAGACTCGATCGAAATATACACCGAGAAATATTGCGCTGCAGTATTCCCGATGCTCGAAGCTTTTGGGTATCTCTAATGTTATTCTGTTGACTTGTTTGATTATTCCTTGGTTTTGACGGAAGCCAAATTGTTGAGCCGGGATAGCATTGTGTTTAGATATGGTTGTGTTCAGATATGGTATTATGCGTGTAAGAAAAATTCGGAAAGACACGATTATAAACTTATTGGTCCAGGCTTCTGTATAATTTTAATAAACGATTTTTTCCATTTCCTTGGGTAGTAGCCGAGTCATATAATCCCATTGAAGAGTTTACAAATAACTTCAATAGCAGAGTTTGGAAGTTCAATTATCATTTTTGGAGTTATTAAGTCACCGCACTGAGCCTTTTTAGGTTTCAGTCCCCTGTGAATTTTGCAATCTCATTCGGCTGAAACAATGTTGGTAAAGACATAGTTTCAGATTGGATTTGTTTTAGGACAAATGGACTAGTGGCGGGGTTCGGCTGGAAAAAGCTTCTTAGATGTGAATCAAATATTTCGGTTTAAAGTTTTAAGGAAGCGATCTGTTTTTTGGCCGAGCACTTCACAGACGCCACTTTTTTGTTTTAGGAAAAGTTGTTCATTTTGCAGATTTGTTTTGAATTAGTTGGTTGCTCGTGCTTCCTTGTGGTGTCGAAATAGTGGCTGTTTCAATGAGTACGTCTATAAGAGCATCATTAGATCAGTCGATGCCCGCTTCGATGTTGAGCTGTGGGATAAGTTCAATGTGGAAATTCACATACTTCTTATATTTAAGCCAGTTAGTTCTGCGCGACGTCAGCCTTTGGGGATGATCGGCAATTTCTGGTTTTTAAAAGTATTAGAACTGGCGAATGGTCTGATGGGAGGTCCGAAAGCGCTTTGGCACTTATTATGTTGCGGGGATGTTTTTTGTCACCGAAAAATATATGAAGTCTTGGACCTCTTTGAATTTCCAAAATGTTGGGCTACCAGGGGAAACATAGTCCAATTTGTTGCTTATGTTTATGATTGCACTATGCACTTGCAAGGCCAGCACTAGACATCATCTACGGAAAAGTGTCAGTTTGTGCTTGTCTGAAGAGGCAAACAATGAAAAATGGGGTTTTATACTGAAATATGGGTTTTTGCGCCTTGAATATGAGCAATTTCGGTTTAAGAATTCAGCAGGAGTGGCGCTACCACCAACAAAAGAGGTAGATCGGCCAACACGACCCCAGAAGAGGCGTCGAAA
>VNJW01013701.1:0-12795 GCA_008042615.1 Drosophila auraria
GCACGCAGTATATATGTCGGAACGGCCGAAATCGGACCACTATATCCTATAGCTGCCATAGGAATGATGGCGAAATTAATGTACAAAAATTTTTAATTTCTCTGTTTTTCAACGAATTTCTATAAATTTCGAGATGTAGTCGTTTTTTATAGTTCTAGAATTACGGTTTTAGTTTCATTAAGATCGGACAACTATATCATATAGCTGCCATAGAAGGGATCGGTCGATTTATATGAAAATGTAAAATTCTACCTGTAAAATGTAAAATTTACAAAATTTACATAATTTGACATTTTTTTTTACATTACCAAATTGGATCGATTTTCAATGATCCAATTGCTGACTGCAAGGGTATATAAACTTCGGTTTACCGAAGTTAGCTTTCTTTCTCGTTAATTAATAAAAAATATGATTATTATTCTTGAAAGATCATATTTCAAACTCAATTTAAAAGAGAGCATAATTGTTATGTAATTATGTTATATAATATATACCAGAAGTTGAGTATTTATTCTTTATCGGAATATTACTTAAAATTAATACAAAATACGATTATTATTCTTTAAAAATACCTTTTCAAACCCCATTTAAAAGAGCGCCAAACAAGGACGTTCTGTGGCTTTCCCACACGATTTTCCCGACCTCTATTTTTCCCTCGACCAACAGGTGAACTCTGTGTGTGTTGTGTGTGCTGTGTGCTTCGATAGGTTCCTGGCTCTGTAATTGCAAAGCCCTTCAAGTGCCACCATCCATCCCATACCATCCCATCCCAGAGCGCCCTTGGAAGTGCAACTGCCTCGGCAAGTTGCAACAATTGGCGTCACGCTCCGCTGGCATCGAGGGAGTCCCAGGGATGGATGGAGGTGCCTCTGGTACACCCTCCACCATGTTGCGGCTGGCCATAGGGCTGATTGAAAGATTATTTTGCACTGATAACGCTAAAAACGTATGGATGGATGGCTGGCTAGATGGATGGATGGATGGATGGCTGGAACCACCACCAAAGTGCAAACAAACAACGAGAGTCAAATAGAGCGAAGAGCCACAAAGCGGCACAGAAATTGCTATTCGAAAATTGTTGCGCTTTTGGGTTTGCGTGTTTGCATTTTTGCATTTCTGCCTTCATTGTCCACCAGTCCACCGTTGTCGTCATCAATTCGCAATGCATTTCCCACATTTCCAGGCCAGACCAGCGACCATCATCATTAATAATATTGAAAAGCCCTAATTACGGCTAAGTGGCCCAAACGAGGCAAAAAAAAAAACAGAGAGAGAGAGACAAGGGGCTTCCGTATTGAACTTTGCAAAGGGTTTTCTGTTTTCTGTTTTTTCGGCTTCCCTAACCTCCACTGAAGCGGATCATCATCATCAGAGTCACTCGGAGAGGGCTCGGAGAGCTCAGTGTGTGTAAATCATTTTTCCCACCCCTAGAGTTGGTAACCTCTTCGGGACGGACACTCACCTGCCCAAGGTGCACCAAGTGCAGGCCATGCGACGATGCAGGTGCTTCAGCTCAGTTCCTGACCTACGACGACCCTCGTTCCTCGTTCTCGCCTTAATGAAATCATTTATAATTTTTCCTTCCTCCCCTGATGTGTCCGATGTGTGTCCGATGTCTCTGCGTTTGTTTTGCGGTCGAAGCCGGGCTCTTAGGCTGCTCAGCCTGCTTTTCTTCTTCCCTCTCTCAGGCAGGTACTTCCCCGCTGACTTTGTGTTTTCCAACACGCTTGATTGCCCTTTTCGGGGCCCATTGATACGTCCCAGAGCCAGGAGCAGGAGCAGGAGCGGGAGCAGGAGGACCCTTAGCACGTGGCTACTGATCGCGGCGGTGGTGGTGGTGGGGCAGCTGCTCGGCTTTCAGCTGTCCCTAATGATCGGTAGAGGTATGTGTATGACCCCAAAGGTTAATCGAAATGATTATTTAACAGAGAGTTTTCTCTTGAATATTAAATATTAAATTTTACACTATTTTCTAAGGTTAAATTTAAGTTTTCTGGCTTGTTAGTATTTATTTCTTATGAATACTTCCTCATACTTTATCTTGAAGGATTTAAGGAACTGGAAACCTTATCAAACTGAATTAGATTTAAGTTTCCTTGCTTGTAAAATAATATTTATTAAAGGAGATTCCATAATACTTTTAAATATTTATTATATATATTTAATACATTTTAATGAAGACTTAAAGGACCTTGATACCTTGATCCCGGCATTTTAGAATGAAGTTTTTTTTACTTATAAATATATTTTAATAATTACTTTATCTTGAATGACTAGAAAGCCTTTAAGGAACTTGAAACCAATGCAAAACAAATTCCTCAGGCATTCCACCTTGTTAGAGTTCGGTTTTCTTACTTGTATAATTTAATTTATTGAAGAATATTCCCTAGTACCTTAACATAATTATTTAATTTATAATTTATAATTAATTTATATATTTCTAAATTGTAAGTTTACATTTATTTAATAATATTCCCTAATACTTTAATATATTTAATATATAAGTAGATTCTGCCTTGTTAGATTGAAGTTTCCTTGCTTGTAAAATTATATTTATTAAAGGAGATTCCATAATACTTTAAAATATTTATTATATATATTTAATACATTTTAATAAAGACTTAAAGGACCTTGATACCTTGATAGAATGCAGTTTTCTTACTTATTAATATTTTTGTTTTAAAGAACATTCCCTCATACTTTGTCTTAAATGACTAGAAAGTCTTTAAGGACCTTAAAACCAATGCAATACAAACTCCTCAGGCACTCCACCTAGTAAGAGTTCGGTTTTCTTACTTGTATAATTTTATTTATTGAAGAATATTCCCTAGTACTTTAATATATTTATTTATTTTATATTTTATAATTAATTTATATTTCTAAATTCAAAGATTACATTTATTTAATAATATTCCCTAATACTTTAATATATTTAATATATAAGTAGATTCTACCTTGTTAGATTGAAGTTTTCTTGCTTGTAAAATTATATTTATTAAAGGAGATTCCATAATACTTTAAAATATTTAATTTATATATTTAAAACATTTTAATGAAGACTTAAAGGACATTAATGCCTTAATCCCGGCATGTTAGAATGAAATTTTCTTACTTATTCGTTTAATTTTTTAAAGAAAGGGGAATCCCTTTAAAAAACTAATAAAACTCTAAAATATATAAACAAATAAGAAGGAATAAATTCCGCGGGGATGCTGCCAGGCTATATTAAAGTTTTTTTACTTGTCTTATTATATTATCAGCCATATACTTATAAAGAATTTAAGGGAATTTCTTCGTTCCCAATTGATATTTTCATTTTGTTATTTTCTTTATTTTCTAAAGAACATTTTCTGCTACTTATAGCTATATTTTTATGGAGCCTTTAAGGGTTTTACAAAATAAATTCCCTGAGACCATTGCTTAAATTTAGAGTTCCTAAGCTTAAGTTTAAAGAATTTAAGAGACTTTCCTCCTCAACAATTTTTTTTTATTTAACAAGATTTTTAATTTATTTATTCTTTACTTTATATAAAGAATATTTTCTGCTACCTAAAGCTCTATTTTTATGGAGCCTTTAAGGGGTTTACAAAATAAATTTCCTGAGACCATTGTTAAATATTTAGAATTTCTTAGTTTAAGTTTAAAGAGACATTCTTCCTTAACAATTTATTTTATTTTACTAGTTTTTTATTTTATTTATTTTATTTATTTCATATAAAGAATATATCCTGCTACTTAAAGCTATATTTTTATGAAGCCCAAATAAATTAATTAAGCCCGTTGCCTTGTTTTAGGTTTAAGTTCTTAAGCTTAAGTTTCCCTACTGGTAAGCCTCTACTTTTTTAAGAAAATTCCCTTACACCTGAAGCTATTAATTAACAAATTAAATTCCTACTGACTTTTAAGATTTCTTAAAAAATAAAACGAATTTCCAACTATTTTCCTAGTAATCCCCCAGCAGGCTGGCAGTTTGCCGGCAGTCCCTGTCACCTGGGCGCCGTTCCCAGCACAATATCAAAGTGCCCTTCAGAATATACATCCGATATAAGTGTATATATATTTTTGGTAAAGGCAAGATTTTCATTTTTACAGCAGACTTCATAACCCCCAGACACCGTTCGACAGTAAGGCAAAAAAAAAATAAAAATAAAACATAAATTGGAAACAAAATTACGGAAAAAGGGAAAGGAAAATATAAAGCAAACTCTTAACTCTTTCGGCTTAAGTTTAAATTATTTGTTCTCGTTACGGGTCCAGAGGCACCAGTCACCAGTCACCAGTCACCAAGATCAGTCACCGATGCAGTCCCGATCCCGGTCGCAGTCGCCTTCGCGATCCCCGCCAGCAACGGGACGCAAGCTGCAGAACATCTGGACGATGCGGCCGCTGGGCGGCACGGGCGGCGCCCTCAAGGCGCTGGCCAAGAACGTGGCCCAGCACATGAACCTCAACCGGAGCAGCCTGAAGCGGGTGGTGGCTCAGGTGGTAGCCGAGCACCACAACCTCGGCCAGGTGGACGACTACAAGGGCCACATGTACTATGCCAAGCCGGAGCGACTTAACTTTCTCAACCTCATAGCCCAGTCCAAGGAGGCCTTGGATGACCTGCTCCTCCTCGATCCGCGCTTTGCCAAGAAGCTGCAGAGGAAGGATCAGATGCGGCGATTCCTGAGGCAGCACCAGAAGCAGGCCAAGGTAAGCTCCAAGCCTTCCAAGAAGTCAGGACAGGCCTTGCCTTTGCTGAAGCAGAAGACGCCAGCTCCAGCGCGCGGCAGGGGCAGCTCCGCCACCGCTCCACCGACGGTGGCAGGAGCCGCAAGTCGCCGCAGCTTGAACGGCGTCGTTTTGAGCACCACCCACATGGTGCCTCCCCGGGTGCCCAAGGCCAGGCCCAATGCGTTGCCTCAGAAGGTCGAGAAGGCTCCGGAGCCTCAGCAGGTTCCACCTAGATCCCGCTCTCCAGCTCGCCAGCAATCCAAGTCCGCGGTCCGCTCGCGGCGTTCCCAGAGGCAGCTGAACACCCAGCGCCTGCCCGCCGGAGGCTCACCCAAGAGAGGAGGAGGAGGAGGCGTTCAGAAGAAGCCACAAGGTAGGGCTTCCAAGGTCTTGGCCAAGAACCGCTCCAAGGCGAGGCCACCCGCCAAAAAGGCTCCCCCCAAGCCCAAGGCCCAGAAGCTGCCACCAAAGCCCAAGCAGGAGGAGAAGGCCAACCAGACCAACCTGACCGAGAAGGAGCCCGTGCAGGAGAAGCAGCAGGAGCCGCCGCTCCCCTTCCACTCCAACTCCCGCTCGCCCTCGCCCATACCCTCCAAGTCCTCTGTGACCGGCACCACCATCCGCTCGCGCAGATCCCACAAGGAGCTGACGCCACCAGCCAAGGCCCTTACCAAGAGCCGGTCCAAGCTCCGGGAGAGGGAGAGGCCCAGGCAAAGGCAGCTGCCCATCTTGCGGAACTACGACAAGCCCTGGCTGGTGCCGCGGATGAAAAGGCGACGCTTGGCTGGCGGCTACCAACTGGCCAAGAAGGAGAGTCCCAGGAAGCAGCCTTTAGACCAGATCGAGGTGGAGTGGGTGAAGAAGGACGCCCGGTCCGAGCAGTCTCCGCGGGCTCAGCGCAAAGCCAGGTCCCATGTGGGCCGGCAGATGCGCAAGGTGGACTTCCCGTGGTACACGCCCTACCAGTTCCAGGGAGCCGCCGGCGCCACCCAGCGCCCCAGTCCCCGCAACTCCTCGCCCCCCATGATGGCCCGCTTTGGACCGAACCTGACCAGGAGCCAGCGACACCATCGCCTGATGCAGGAGCGCCTGAACCGGGACCTGAGGCGCGAGGAGGCCATCGACACGATGCTCAACTATGGCTCGGGGCTGTTCCGGCGCCATCGCGGCGAATGGGTGCCGGCCATGAAGTCATCCTTCCATCAGTTGCGCCGAGAGCTGAGCCCCAGGCGGTCGTCCTCCCTCCACATGCGCCGGGAGCTGAGCCCAAAGAGGTCGTCCTCCCAGCATCTCCGCAAGAGCACCCCGAAGTCAGTCAAGGAGCAGTCGGCCATTGGCACGGTCCAGGGAGCCCAGCTCACACCGCCGCCGCCGTCGGCCGTCAGCTCCGAGGCTCCGGTCCGTCCTCGGGCCAGCTCCATGATCCGGCGCAGGGCCAGGCGCCAGCCCGCGCCCGCTCCCGTGGACAGCAGCCTGGGCAGCTATGCCGACCTCCTGCCGCCCGCCGACTCCAAGGAGATCATGACGCGGGCCAAGCGCCGCCTGAGCATCGCCTTCATGAGCAAGCAGGCCAGGGGCAGCAGCCCCCGTCGCCGCCGGGCCACGCCCATCTGGAAGTAGAGCCATCAGCCCCTCGGCAGGACCTTGCACAGTCCCTCATCCTCATACTGGTCCTCATCCTTTACTACCTTTGACAGCCTTGCCTATCGATTCAGTTTGTTAATTGAAGCTTAATAAATTCCAAACTTGGGACAGTACTCAATGGGGGTTTTTATTAAAATTAAAATTAAATTTATATTTATTTATTAATTAATTATAGTAAATTAATTAACTTAATGTTGGCGAGTGATTGCTAAGCAATCGCTTTTTCTGAGCCAAAGGATATGGCAAATATATTACATTTCGTCGATGGTGGATCAGCTGAATGTGCGGTGCAATATACAGGGAACACAACAGTTAAAGAGACGAATTATTGAAAAGTTGCAAGCATTTTTTCACTCTAATAATGCTGTGGTTAATATGCTCGAAACAGCATAGGAATGAATGCCATTGGATACGCACGAACTTGATTAAGGCAACCATTATTAACCGTGACAGGTACGCTCAGGAAAACTTTAAAAAGGTATTTTCTGAAGACAAATAATTGTGAAGGAAAGACCTAATTTAGAGCCTTTAGTTTTTCTTTTATATCCTTGCAGAGGGTATTATAAAACAATAACTCACTTCGATATTTTCGGGTATAGCTTTCTTTCTCGTTTTTAGCTTTAATTTGTTCATAAAATTGGAATACTTTGAGATCAGCTCGATGGTCAAAGGTTTAAGTTCGCTGAATAATATTTTTAAAGCTACCTCAGAGGTAGCTCTAAGCTCCAACACATGCTATTCAGGTCACAGGTAAGCACTGCAGGAGTTGAAATCAAGACCCACTTCCGAAAAGGGATTCAGGGTCACACCAATCAAGACCCTTAAGCTGGCGCTTAGCCCCGTGTCAAATGTCCTTAACCAAAGGCACTCTTTCTCTCTCTCTGGCAAATATCAATATTCAGGGAAAAGGAATTTGAAAACCGGGAACTGCGAACTGCGAACTCGGTTGTCTTTAACCCAGCGCCCACCCTCGCCTCGTCGTTATGTCAAATATTTTTTCATGCATGCAACAAATTCCTTGGGGAGTCCAAAAGTCAGTCGATGAGCTCAACGCAAGTCACAAAAAAATTACAGAAAAAATAATACAAGAGACGAGGACGAGGACGAGGACGAGGACGAAGACAAGGCCCATAATTTAAGTCGCTAAAGTTTTGCGCCTTTTGTTCGGCGGGGCAAAAGTTATTGAAAATCGCGCAAAAGGGCTGACTGAGGGTTGAGAGCCTGCGAAAGGACGAAAGGGTTCGAAATTGAAAAAGAAAGCGAATGTCAGGTGGCGGCTCGGCGGCTCGGCGACTCGGCGGTTGCCTGGATCGTTGGTGTGGGTGATTTAGTGTTAAATAAAAACTTTTAAATTGCCATTTGATCGTTTGTTTAGCGACAATAATGTCGTCGTTTTCGTTGTCGTTGTCGTTGCTCCAGCTCCTGCTCCTCGTCCTGCTTCTGCCTTCAATTGAATGTGCGCCCGGGTCCTGTGACAGGTTTATAGGTCGCTTTGCCTTCGACTTCGTAGAGAAAAAAATAAGAAAGGGCTGAGGCCTCCAGGACCTCGGCGAGGGCGTCGTGACAATGACATTGTTTCGCTGACAGTTGTAGCAAATTTATTGAAAAGGTGTTCCCTGGTATTTGTTACGCTCTCCTCCGGCCATATATATATCGAAATTTCTTTCCCCGCCCGGGGTCTGTCTCTGGGAATTGTCAAAAATTTATTGATATGTTGAAATTGCTTCTCTCGGCATAAAAACTTTGACAGCTCCATTTTTTTGCTCTGCTCTGCCCTGCGCTTTCTTCTCATTGTTGTAAATTTGACAGCAATTGTTTTGTTTGACAGTTTGTCGTCTCCGGCAGAATGATGATGTCAATATGCAAATCAGTTCTGCGAGGGCGAAACCGAATAGGAATCGGAATCGGAATCGGAATCCATATCGAGGGGTTCTCCCTGGTTGGACTGAATGCCTGAATGACTGAGTGAATGACTTGCTCTCTGAATGGGTTATTGGTGAGCTGACAGCGGGCGTTGATGGGCTGCATAAGGTTTTTGCATAAATTTCGATATAGTTTTAGGAATGGGCATAGAATTTCTATATATTTTAAGTATTTTTTGATATTTATGAAGTAATACCAGGCATGGAGGATAATAAAATAAGCTTTTGCTTCATTTAAGTCGGTTTTATAGTTTTTATTCTTGTAATATTGGGTTTTCACATTCATTTTCGTTTTTTTTGTCAGTACTTTTATACATATATTATTTTTATAAAGGAATATAATATAGGAACCTTTTGTAGCTTTTCTAACTTTGTAATAATAAAAATCCCTTACAAAGCGTGCCTGTCACGGTCGCCAAGAATGAATGCTAATAATATAAGACGTCTACCATAATTATAATTCAACTCTTAAGTCATTTTATTTAGTTATATTTATTTAATTATTATAATATTTAATAAATATTCCATATTCTTTATAGTTCTTTGCAAGTAAAGCAATCCTTGTTCATATCCCAGCTTAGTAATATTGAAAATTTACATCAAAGCGTACCTGTCACGGTCGCCATTACTGAATTCCAATTTAACTTATTGAGGACTTAAAAAATTGTATATAGTTATATATATTTAATTAACTTATCGAATTAAGTACAAATTCCACATTCTTTTCATTTATTTAGAAATCTAGTTGTATATCTTAGCTTAGTAATATTGAATATTCCCCATCAAAGCGTGCCTGTCACGGACGCCATTAATGAATTCCAATGAAATAAGACTAGCTATATATATTTAATTTTTATTAAATTAAGTACAAATTCTACATTCTTTTCATTGTTTTTTGGTTAAATACATATAGAAATCTAGTTGAAAATCCTAGCCTGGTAACATTGAATATTCCCCATCAAAGCTTGTCACGGTCGCCATTGAACTTCACACTATTTGCCATTGAACTTGGGCCCAAGCCCAAGTTGGGAGTTTTTCAATTCCGGGGCCGGAGAGCCACCATTTTCCCGGCCATTTCCATTTCCACGAATATTTATGTATGAACCAAGAGGCTCTCTCTTGGCCAGAGAGGGAGAGGCATATTTTTTATGAGACTGTTTCGTTTTTCGCTTAATCGCACTAGAAAATCTCTAGAAATGGGCAGAAGCCGAAGCCGAGGCAGAAGATGGGTAAGATGGTAGAAAAAAAAAGCGCGGCGAGCGTTCAACTTGAAAATATGCCAAAAGACAATTGGTTGTTCGGTTGTTCGGTTGTTCGGTTCTTCGGTTGTTTGGCTCTTTGGAACGCTAAGGGCACGGCCCAGTCACCAGCGTCTTCTCAGCGAGGCTTCGTCTTCGGCGTCGTCTTCGGCGTCTCCGTCGTCTTCTTCAATGCCAAGCGAAGCGTGAACACTATTAGAGGGCATGGTCCGCGGGACGCAGGTGGGCAGGCATCAGGCATTTATTAATAATTACCACACAGAGATGGGAAGAGCTGAGCTGGCAGAGGTAGCTGGCAGTACATAGTAGGAAATTTATTTGTTATTTATCTTTTTGGCATTATGCATGAATGGCAATAAAAAATACACGAACGTGTATATAGTTCTTCTACGAGCTTGGCTTGAGTTTGAGTTGGAGTTTGAGTATCATAAAAGCCAGTTCTCAGTTCTCGGTTCTCAGGTGTACGAGTCTCTTTGGTAGGGAGTTCGTTCGGTCAATAGATTTAGATCACTTTGCTGGGGAAGAGACGGAGCACAAAGAGTCATAAAAATAATGAGCTGGGCACGACGACGATGGCGACAATCATGCTGGAGATGATGAACAGCCAGTCAAGCCCCATGGCCTGGCGATAGTGCGTAACGAGAGTGTAAGGCGACTTATTAATATATGTATTTATACAGGGAGTAGAGACATGCCCATAAATATTTCTTCAAGTCTAATCAAAAAAGGGAAATATATTAAAAAATATATTTAATTATTTATTTATAAACCCAAAAACTTTAAAGTAATGCTTCTTAGCTTCTAAGTAATCACTTTTCGAGAACATTTCTCTGATTTTGATGATGTGGACTGTGGACTGATGCTAATCTTATTGACTTTCCTAACTACCCTGGCCACATGTCACTGCCTCCTCTGGAGGAGCTTCTCCTTATCGGGCGGGGCAAACAATGAAATAATTTCTGATTCCGAAATGTGAAGTGCTATTATTGTTTAGCCATTCAGCCCTATTTACCCAACTATTTACCCAGCCAGCAAGCCAGAAAAAAAAATAGGGAACCCAAAACGAAATCACAAATTATTCTTGGAAAATTGGCCTCATGGCTTTGGCATGAGGCTGCGGTTTGGCTGATGAAACCCAAGCTGCAAGCCAGTTCTTCTATCTTATCGCGGAGACCAAATAAACCCCGAACTCGGTACGAACACCCCCGCCTGATAATGAATTTCGCTGGAGATGGATATGGGTCTGGCTTATCAGGAACACCAAGTTCCCTCCCCCGAAACTGGCTGTGTGTGTACCTTGGGATCGCATTGTTCTCGGGCTGGAAACTATTTTCGGTATTTGCACAAGATCAACAGGTGCCAGTGCCGAGCAACAGCGTCAGCATCCCGAAAATGGGAGCGAGAGCTGGACAGCTATGGCGCAATCATGCCTTGATATATAGTGCCCTGATCTTTCGGCTATCTAGAAATTATATTACAAGTGAGAGAGATTTGTTGGGAGTATTTTTTGGAATATTTTTAGGAAGAGGTAAGCTCTTAAGATTATCTATGTATCATTAAAACCTGGCAGAGAGGCTAAGTCAGACTGAAGAAGATATTTCTGGTCTATAATTATTGGTATATTGATTAGCATCAACAGCCAAGTCAATCTAGTCATGTCCATGTAACAGAAAACAGGATAACTTTCTAATAATTTAATATATTTATAAATACTTTAAGAAAATTTATATTTTATTTATTATTTACTTCAAAAATATTTACTTTAAATTATTTTTATTCAGATCTTATTAAAAACAGTTGTCTGCTTAACGTAAAATATGAACAATTATAAGGCTAATATCCTCGTAACTCCACAATTCAACCGCTTCCAAAAAACCCAAAAATCCCACCAAATATTTTCAAGGAAATACTCACAAGTACACCCGAAACACCTCTCCAGAGACTCCGTCTCCCACTCAGTCTCCGTCTCCAGTCTCCCATGGGCCGTTGCATTCGAGAAATTTCAATAATTGCGGCTCATTAAAAGTGCTCGGCTAATGGCAGCCGAAAACACTCTCCAAAGTCAACGACTAACACTTCCGATTATGAAATTTCGTTCGTTTTTCGTATTTCGTTGACAAAATGCCATCATCAAAGGAGGAGAAACAACAGTAATCACAATCACAAACATGGAAATATCTATAATGTAATTACGGACTGGGATCGAGGTGACTGTAGGTAAAGCGCCAAAGCGATCATAGGAAAAGGCAGCAAAAGTAACAAGTAACGAAGACGGCGACTCATTAAAACAATTTTAAAAAATAATACAAAATAATTACAATAAATTATGATTACGCTTGACAGTGACAGTGGCCGGCGGTATCGGTGTCTCTAGGTACGGCCTGGTGAGTACCTAGCTTCGAGTGGGGTAAGTACCCAGTAACGCCACAGGTGCCAGGCGGAGAAGCGGAGGAAATAATACCAGAGATGGCAGAGCAGACCGAAGACCAGACCAAGACCAAGACGACGATGACGATGACGACGACACCCAGGAATCACTCAACTGTGGCCAAAAAGTTCGTTGTTCATTTGCGCTCGACTTCGGCTTCATTATGCTAGGTGAGACTGAGGGGTAGCAGAGGGTATAAAAGGCTAAGGGAATATTTAATATTAAAAGAGTTATAAAAAATAATTCGGAGGGTATATGATAAATATTTTATATTAAAAGAGAAATAAATAAATAGATAAAGCCCAAAAATCACGTACTAAATAAGAGGTATCAGAGGGTATAAAAGGCTAAGGCAGTATTTAATATTAAAAGACAAATAAATAAATAAAAAGATATCGGAGGGCATTTAATTTTTGGGCAATATTTAAAGTTAAAAGAAAAATACAAAATAAATAAAGAAAATAATTAAAAATAGATAATTAAATAAAAATAAAAAAAAAACGAGAAAAAAAGCTAACTTCGGTAAACCGAAGTTTGTATACCCTTGCAGTCTGCAATTGGATCATTAAATATCGATCCATGTAAAAAAAAAATGTCAAATTATGTAAATTTTGTAAATTTTACATTTTACATGTAGAATTTTACATTTTCATATAAATCGACCGATCCCTTCTATGGCAGCTATATGATATAATTGTCCGATCTTAATGAAATTAAAACCGTAATTCTAGAACTATAAAAGACAATTAAATCTCGAAATTTATAGAAATTCGTTGAAAAACAGAGAAGTTAAAATTTTTTTTACATTAATTTCGCCATCATTCCT
>VNJW01013702.1:0-19744 GCA_008042615.1 Drosophila auraria
AAATAGCGAGAATGAACAGCTTGAGAACCGTTGCGTTTAAATTTAGAATAGAGATTGGACTTGACATTTTTGAGGCGAGTCAACTCTTTACTAAACCAGGGAGGCTTATTGGAGATTGACGGATAGTATAACGGAACACATTCGGTAAAAAAGGATTTCATGGCATTGTAAAAAATATCCATGGCACCCACCATGTCAGTGCACATGTAGAGATCGGACCAATCAAATTCAGATATAAAATTATTCAGCCGTCGAAAATCCGCCTTGCGAAAACAGTGAATTTTCTTATCTGGCCGATCAGACTTATTCTCCATAGCAGTCCCAATATCGATAGTCACATCGAAAGTAGGATGGTACGGATCTTCGGGTAGCGTCAAGGGCGGGACCCTAACCAAACTGACTCTTGCCGGATCAGAGACAAAGCAGAGGTCTAGCAAGCGATCTAAGGAATTTCGTACATAGTTGACTTGAGACAGCGAAATGTCAAACAAGCCATCAATAAAGTCGTGACGTGCTGTAGTCAAAAGGGTATTTGAGGATTCATATGGAAACCCTTGCTGACTTACTGCTTTTTATTTGCCAAAAGTGTTTTTTTATGTACTCGCCTATTATATTTATTTTTATTTACGCTTATCGTGTGCGCGGTCTATTGCGATTTCCACTTTCTGACTTTGGCACTGCTTTTCCGTTTGCTTTCAGCTCAATTAAATATCACGGAATCATCAAGCAGACGAACTTTCATAACTTGAATCACTATTTTCTTACATAAAATGCAAATTTATTTGCAAGTAGATTATCTTTTGGAGGGAAAAGGTTTGACTCAAGGGGGGTTTATGGGTTCTTAGATCGGATTTGTGTTTATTTAAGGGGAAAACTACCTTATTTCAATCATTCGGCGAAATGCAAGGACAAGAAAGGGTTGGCAAGGAATTATAAGATATTGATCAATTTAAATAGTTAAAATTAATGACAAATATGTGTTTTTGAGTACTATTATTCATAAAATAAGTATAAAACAAAGGTTGATAAGTTATTTTTCGAATTTATTGAAATCAAAGGGCTAAAAAGGCAATAAAAACTTTAAATAATTGACGATAGACCAAACACTTATACTTCTATAACGGAATATAAATTTAAAAAACTGTTCTTGGCTATATTTTTCCACTCCACATCCACTTTTTTCGCTAAATGTTCTTTAATTAAAACCTACTCCAATGCCAGGGTTTTGGAGCCACTGCCACCCCAGGGCTTGCCAAACCGCAAGTGGGAGGGAGTTTCCCAGCGGGTGGGTGGAAGTGTCACAGAGTCGCTGTGTCGGTGTGTGTGTTGGTGTGCTTGGGGTGTCGCATTGAGGAAAACGGAAGCCGGCGGCCCAAACATAAAAGTAAAGAGCGAAAACAAAACGTCGGCGCTTGGAACGGGGGACGGGGATGGATGCACTCATCTGCATCTGCATTTGTTTTTGTTCATGCGTTGCTCAAAACAAAGAACGGATAAAGCGCGGAGGAGGAGCAAGAGAACAAGAGCCAGAGAGTGGGAGAGAGCAGGGATTACTCACCGTTGAGGTCCTTGGTTAATTGCGAGCGCGTCGACATTTTGTCTTCCGAAATTCTCTGGCGAAAGTGGCGAACAGCGAGCCGGAGTGAAAATGAAGTCAAACAGGAATAACCAGGAAAAGGGCCAATGAATTTGGCTCAAAGCAGCCGCCGCTCCACTGCTGCCGCCGTCGACACTGCTGCTGTTGTTGTTGTTGGTTCCCCTGCTGCCGCTTCTCCTGCTGCTGTTTTCAGTTTTGTTGGTGTTTTTGCTTTCGTTGTTGTTGGTGGTGGTGGTTCGATTTCAATCCTGATGACACGCCTTGCAGCCCGAAACTGGATTTTTGAGCTGCTCCCGCACTGAAAATCGCCGATCGGACATTACGCTTCTTTTTGCCACTTTTTTTTTTTAATCAACTTTTATTTCTCCTTCGGCCGAATTTTATTCACATCATTTTTGCACACACACGCACGATTTTCGTTTCGGTTTTTCACGCGTTTCCACCCTCGTCGCGGGGTCGGAAAACTCGGAAAAGTCGCACTCTCGCCGAGACGCCGCCGCACAGACAGCCGTTGGATTTTCCCCCAACACTTTTTGCCTTTAACCTTGCTGCTTTTTCGCTGTGAATTCGGTATTCTTAGTTCACTTTCCCCCCCGCTTCACATTTCTTTCAGCACTTGACACTTTTGATTTGGCCAAATCGGCATTTAATTAGTGACTAACTAGTCGGCGGAGCAGCAAGAGTGCGAATTATAAACTAAGTTGTGGGTGTCAGACTGCGAATTTTGACTATAAACAACCTAGCAGTGTTGCCAAATGAAAATTTAGCTTTCCCCCTAAAAAATCTCAAAGAGTCGATATTTCCCCCTAAAAAATCCTGAACAAAAACGATAGTATCGGTAGTTGAAAAACCAATCGCGATAGTATCGGCACCATATTTTTCTTTCCACTACTATTCCTTTTTTTGTTTGTTTTGTTTTTATATTAATATTGTATATTTGTTTATTTTAAAATTTTTTGTTTGTATCATTTTTTTGAACATACATTTTGTTGTGAATAAAAATCGGAAAAAAACATTTAACAAAAATAAAAAGCCAGAATTCCCGCTGACCGCTGTTTCTAAATATTTCTAGCAAATGGTTTTTAAAAAAGCCAGATTTGACGGTAAAATGAAGCGTGGGAGAGAATAACATAACATAACATAAGAAAATGTATTTTTAAATTATTTGTTTATGTTTTTGGTCGGATAAATAGAGGGCGCGAAAATTTGAGAAAATGTCTGGCAACGCCATTTAAAAAGCGTTTCAACTGCCATTTGGGCCGTTTCCAACACTTACGACCGTGACTTCCAGGTGAATGCCAAACAAACCGATTTCAATCGTCCGAAAGATTTCAAGCCGCTAAAATGGCCAATGTGCGATGTTTGCAGAAGCTGATTCGCCTGCAGAAGCTTCTGCTGCCCCTCAGTAAGTAGTGCCAACCCCCCAATTCACCTGTTAGCCCCCAATGGGCTCCGTGCGGGCGTTACGAAAGAGAGCTCGCAACAAGAGTCAGCTGTTCGATCGAGTAGTGTGCGCGTGTGAGTGAAGGAGAGGGAAAGGGGAAAAGTGTTAAAATCTAAATGCCGGCGGCCGTCGTAAACTTTTCAATATTTTCCCCCAAAATTGTACATGCCTGAGAAGTGATAAAATAAAAAGCGAACAGAGAACAAAGAAAATGCTGGAGCACGAGATGGAGTTGGAAGTGGAGGCGCCGACGGCGGATCCCGGCGAGGCGGCCAATCTGCTGAGACTCATCCAGCAGCTGCTGCTGGAGAAGGCCTACGACGGCGTGCGGATGCTCTTCACCAGTCCCCAGGAGGCGGAGCGAAACGGCCGGCACCTGCCGCTGATAGCCATGGAGCTGTTCCACAACGTGTGTGCCCCGAACCTCACGGACGACGTGAACTGCGAGGAATCGGAGCTGTTCGACTGCGCGGACGAGCTGCTCAAGGTGCTGGCCCAGCACGCTCCCCTGCAGGAGCTAATGCTGGAGGTGATGGAGCGCGTGGGAGAGAGCAGCAGCATCACTGTGTTCGGAGCCTACCTGCGCGCCCTGCAGGTGCTCATCCAGCGCCAAGGACGCGACAAGCCCCAGGCGGTGGAGTGGTGTCTGCACAGCGTCTACAGCAGAATGCGGGAGCTTACGCTGCCGGAATACCTGAGCGAGGGCTACGACGAGGCCCAGGCCAAGCTTATAGAGCAGGAGGAGGAGGTCGAGGACCTGCTGGCCCACTACATCACCGTGGGACTGTTTCGCACACCTATCGTCGCTGACATCCTGCAGCAGGATGTGCGTCCTGCCGAGCAAACCTTCAGGGACTGCAGTCTGAACCGTCGCAACGTCTTCGCCTGCTTCTTCATCCAACTTCTGGGCCGTCCGCTGGCGCTGCTGGAGATGGGCTCCGTCAAGGAGGGCATGACCCGCACCTACGTGCAGCAGGTGGTCGAGAGCCTCTCCCAGGACGCCAGCCAATGCCTGGGGGATCCCTTCTACCTCCTCAATCTGGTGGAGCAGCGCGCCAGGTGGCAGAGGAAGCTGGATGCCTCCAAGGGGGTCTACGAAATGAGCAGCCGGAACATGTTCCTCATCGAGGAGAAGCTGCCGCTGCACGCCCTGGCCATGTACTATCACTCGCTCTTCGTGGGCAACCAACTGCCGCCCACAGTGCCCAAGGTATACTCGCCTCTCTTCCTCTTCGAGTCCATTGTCTATCTGGCGGAAGTGCTGCTCAAGCAGCCAGAGCCGCCGCTGCAGCACTGCGGTCTCCGCCTGGTGGAGTACCTGCTGACCACCCTGGGGGACCCCGTGCCCTGTACCTCGCTGCAGCTGGATGTGCACAAGCGCTTCTTCGAGGCTCTCTGCAAGATTGTTGGCTACTCGCCGCAGGTCTCCCTCCGCCAGCTGGGCATCCATGTGCTCCGCCAGTACGTGCTGGCCTTCGAGGACCAGGGGAAGTACCTGATCCTGAAGAACCTGCTGGAGACCCAGCAGCACGATGGTCTGATGGGCTACCTGGCCGGGATGTACAAGGATCTGGTGCACGAAGCGCTGCACAAGCCCACTCCCCTGCCCGAGTTCTACGGCGGCAAGCTGTTCCGGGAGATGCTGCTGCTGTGCGTCTGCGTCCTGCCCCGCGATGTGAAATCCGATTTGCTCCTGCATGCGGATCGCCTGTGTAGTGCCCTGAACATCGTGAGATACTTTGCGCTGAAGGACAAGGCGGATGTAACTGGCTTCTGGCAGGCTCTGCCGGAGATTGAGCGCAGATTCCTGATTCCCCTGGCCAAGGCCCTGGACTTTTCGATGGCCCACTACAAGGCGTACAAGGAGCGAGTGGAGAACGGCCAGAGTGCCTCGGACGATGCTCTGATGCAGCGTCAGCTCAACATGCTGGCCGTGAACATCACCAACAGCGGAATGGCGGCCAAGGATGGCGACAACGGTCTGCCTGATATAGGAACCAAGGAAAAGCTTGAGGTTTTGGCCAGCTCGATCACAGGCCTGGAGTCCCTGCTGGCTTTGTATCTGCGGGCCAACGAGTGCATCGAACAGGCGGTCCGCCAACGCCGAATCATGCCCCCCATGGAGCCGGTGGAGGCTTAACTCATATTTGTCCATATCTTTTTTTCATAACATAAGCTTTGTGTGTAAACAAAACTGAAAACGAAAACGAAACTGAAACTGAAACCGAAACTGGTCTATGTGCTATTGGGGGGCGATAATTAACCGGCTAGTTGAGCCAGTTTTTGGGGTGCTAATGACTTAGATACTCATGTTTTTTGCACTTGCAATATGGGAAATATCTGCTTAATTGAATCTAGATGCATATACTAGAACTTAACACCTTTTCTATACCAAAAGAACTAGATTTTGTGGCGCATCTTCAAACATATTTTGTTAACAATTTAAAGAAATACTTCAGCACTCTGCAGATATTAGAAAATAAAGAATATTCATCCAAATAATTTGTAAATAAATCTTTTAATTGAAACTAAACTTCATTTCTTATATCATATCGAGCGTGTTCCTCCTCTTTTAAAGCTTCCCCTTAATTACAGATGCACAAAGCCCCCGTCACCTGACTTCCCTTCAGCCCCAACCACTCGCCTTTCTGCTAGCCAGAAGGCACTATGCCCAGGATGAAAAGACCACCACCAGCAGCAGCACCACCACCAACCTAGATGACTTTCGGGCACGCGAGGAGCAACGCGAAAGGGAACGAGATGCCGCCGCAGAAAAAGAAGCTAAAACATCAGGCCAGGAAGGTCTGGGCACAACAGGAGCAGCGGGTAGAGGACCAGAGGATGAAGCCAAGCAGGCCAAAGTCGATGCTATAAGAGTCAAGATCCTAGATGCCGCCCTGCTGCATGTGCCCCAGCACGGCTGGTCGCGACAGGCCATTGTCCAGGGCGCCGAGGACAGTGGCTATCCCAGCGTGGTGCATGGCATGTTTCCCGAAGGCGGCTTTGCCCTGGTCTCCCACTTTAGCGGCAAGTGCAATGCCCAGTTGGTTAAGAGCCTGGAGCAAAAGACAGACGGCGGTAAGCTGGCAGTGGAGGATCCTCTGGATTTTCTGGTTCAGGCAGTACGCCAGCGCCTGGAGATGGTTGTGCCGTACAAGGCGCAGTGGGCGCAGGCGATGGGCTTGATAGCGCAGCCCCAGCATGCGCCCACAGCTCTGGCCCAGGTGTTGACCCTGGTGGATGATATATGTTACTACTCTGGGGATAGATCGGTGGATGTGAGTTTATCCTTTTTATTCGAAATGATTTCTTTTTAACCTTATTATTGTTCCAGTTTGGTTGGTACACGCGGCGCGTTGGTCTGGCCACCATTATGAAGATGACCGAGCTGTACTTCCTGCAGGACACCTCCCCAGAGCACGCCAAGACCTGGGAGTTCCTCAAAAACCGCATGGACGAGGCCGTCCAGCTGCAGATGATGCTCGCACAAACGGAGGGCATGACGCACACGTTCCAGCGTTCCTTTAACTCGGCCTTTATAACGGTGAGAGGACTTCTTCCTAACTGAGTAATCTGATTAATAATTATTAATTAATGATTACTTGCAGGCTCGAAATATACTCGGTCTGGGCTATAACCGTAACTAGCTGGGAACTAGGAAGATATAGGATTTCGTGATCCATGGCCGCATGCAGTCCAAAGATGAATTATTCGGGTGGGAAAGGCTTCTAGCCCACTTTAAGACCTACACTTATGTTTAAAATCCCTATGTATATAATGTGCATAAAGGTACACCTTTGTACGATAACCTTTTGATGATCTTAAGTGGATTTTCTGGGTTTTTTTCACAAAATATTAGCTACTATATTGCAACTTTAACTCTTAAATAAACAGGTAATGGAAACTCCGGTATCTCTGAGCGTTTGAACTTGTTTATTTGCTGATCGAATTATCATATTGTGTGATTTTCTTGAATGATTTGCTTTGTTTGATAAATGACTAATTGTGCACTTGGGGTAAGGGGTGACCTTAGTGCCACTTTAACGCTTATTCATGACTGTAAGTTCCGGAAATGACTCTTCATGCAAGCTTAAAGGTATTTAATTGAGTCATAACCTGTTTCTTAATTAAAATAAATATATTTCTGTATAAACATTCCTCAAATACTAAAATTACATGCATAAATCAGATCAGGGACTAATCTGTTACGAACCCCAGAGAGCCACCAATAGCTATGTCAACTGTTCCAAGAATTAACCCATCCTTGAACAGTTGACACAACCATTAACTGACTATCTGGCGGATAACGATTTCCTGGTGCCCGGTAGAAGCGTGCTTCTTCGTGAGCTGCTCCTTCTCGTGCTGCTCCTTCGCGAGCTCCTTCTTCGCGTATCGGCGCCAAACATATCCCCGTACTCCTTAGTTCCGAAATCCTTCTCGCTGTGCACGGAAATCTGCCTTTGCAGTTCCGCCAGCGCCTGCTGCTCATCCTGGTCCCTGTAGCGCCGCACTCGACGCTTGGCAATCCGGCCATCCGGCAGCACTCTCTCCGTGTCCGGGTGGCGGGAGAGCCAAGTCGAGCTCTTCGTGGAATCAAAGGGCTCGTAGAAGAGCCGCGGCATCTCGGCCTGCAAGTAGGTAGTGTCGCGGTCAGTAGAGGTGAACTTGGACTCTAATGCCTGCGGCTTGAGCGAGCTCCTGGGAGACAGGCTTGCCTTCAACTCTTGGCTGGCTGCCAAGGGTTTCTTTGAAGGAACGATGGGTTGAAAAGTTACTTCTTCAATTTGTTTAGAGGACTCTTTAGTGTCTCCCAGTGGTTTCTTGGCCTGGAAGGGGGACACCACCTCCGAGTAAAGATCGGATATGCTCTTCACCTGCCAGGGCGGCCTTCTTGTCTTAAGTTTGCCGAATAAGGAGCTAAAATCCAGCGAGTTGAGAGCCTGCAGGAGCTGTGGCACGGGCACCGCATCGCTGTCCCCAAAGGTCGCTCTCAGCAGACGCACTAGCTCATCCTGTTCCCCTAACAAAGGCAATATCTCTTCCCGATCCTCGCCATTTCCGTACCATTTGTACTTCTTGTTCAGCAGCCTCAACCGGAAGATATAGTCCTGCATCATGGGCAGTAGCTTGCCTAGAGTTTCCGGGGCCATGGGATCGGTGAGGAAGCCCCTGTCGTCGAACAGCGTGCCGCCGGCTGTGAAGAGATCCTGATCCGGGAAGCGACTCATGGGCACCCAGAAACTTCGCCGTTTCTGGGATATCATCATCACGTCTCCATAGTTGGCATACAGCAAACGCAGAACCCCGTAATGAGCTGCCTCCGGGGATCGATTCATGCTCTCAGCCAGGGCGAAGATCACCCGACGATTCACGTCCAGCCAACGGGGTGGCAAGGTGTCACAGGGGTCGGACGGCGGCACCAGCGTCCTTGCCACCAGAAAGGGATTCTCGGCGAAGGGCCGACTGCCCAGCGGACAGCAGCTGGAGATGGTGCGCACCGGGCAATGGGGACAGCTGTAGGGGATGGGGGGACATGGTGTCCGGCGCAGGCGGCAGCAGTGGATGCACATGGGGAGCACTTGAGCCTGGGATGACTTCGAATTTGGAATTTTCTACGGAATGGTCTACACCTTCGCCGGTGGGTACGCACATGTTGCAATGGCAACTTGTTGCTAAAAAGATTGAGGTTTCAAGGAGGAGCTGTCCCCCAAAAATCCGATGACACAAATGGCACAGCCAGAGCAGAGGCCTGTTAAGGGGCCTGTTAAGGGATAGTTATCATATTTTTTGAATTATTTTCGTATTCCAAAAAATGCGCGAGTTTGAGGTGTTTTTGGGAGCCTCATATAGCCAAAAAGAAAGTGATAGCCAAAAGCCGAATACGTCCAGATTCGTCATTGAAATCTTAATTATTTACAATCAAAATGTTAAAAAAAAAATTTGACAAAAAAAATTTTTTTTTTTTGTTTTGAAACTAAATATGCTGATTTATTAATATAATAAAAACTAGCACAAAAAAGCATTCCAAATTGAAAACTTCGGCTTTCCGAAGTTAGCTTCCTTGCTTGCTCTTATATCGTAGGTCCAGAGGTCTTCAGAGATCCCTTAATACCTTCAAACCTCTCCCCAAAACTTAATTCAACTTCAAAACACCGAATTCTTAACTTATAACTAACTTTACTGTTTATTTCCAGGTGAATTTTATGCAGCTGCTTGTCAGCATTGTCTGAATCTTGATTCGAAATCTGGAATATCATTTGCTGTCCAACAATTTTCTACATAACTATCTTGTATTGCACTTAAGATGTTCAACTGGACCAAACCCTCATTGCAAAGGCTCTAAGTAAGGCTCCTCCTCGCAGGACAGCTGCTCCGCTTTGCTAGGAAGAAGAAAGCATGACTTAAAGACCTTCATTTAACCCAAAACTCACTTGGAAAGAATGTCACAGGAATCTTGTTTGGCTTGCAATTGCTTTAACCTCTCAGGCATATCGTTGGTGGCCGAGATCATGGCACCCAGCTTCTCCTTGAGCCCGGTGAAGGTCGGTCTGTGCGAGGGAACGGAGCACCAGCAGCTTTCCATTAAAGCGAACCTATATAGTAGAGAAGGAAGTAAATCAAAGAGGTTACATAGATTATTTCCTCTGAGAGCTCTGATCCTGGAACCTGATATCTTAGACTGGAACTCACATTTCATTGGTGCATCCCTCAGGCCGCTTCATCCTGTGGCCCTGTCTTAGAAGCTGCAGCAAATCGCTGGGTGACACCGAGGGATATGGCATCCCGCCAAGCGTGGTGATTTCGTACAGTAAGACACCAAAAGACCAGCTGAGAGAGGAAATTATATAAAGATTTTTGAGTATAAAATAAAGTCACTAAAAGCCCTTACACATCGCTCTGACTGGTGTACACCTGGTGGGTGAGGGACTCTAGGGCCAGCCACTTGATGGGCAGCTTGCCACTGCCTCCGGACTTTCGGTAAACATTCTCATGGTAGACATCGCGACTCAGTCTGAGAAGAGGGAAGGGTCTAAGATTGTGGTAGATAGAGAACCATAATGACACCTACCCAAAGTCTGCTATCTTGATGCTGCGATCCAGGGAGATCAGCACATTACGGGCAGCCAAATCTCGATGTACTACCTTGTTTTGGGCCAGAAATTCCTGAAAAGAGTGGGTTAAATTTTATATTTCTTTAGGGGTTTCAATAGTACTATTTAGCCCACCATTCCCACCGCCACTTGCTGGGCAATGTCCAGTAAATCCGCATATTTCAGTGGCACTCTAGGTTTGGTTTCTGCGGAGTTCAGAGAGTCAAAGTATTCCTTGTTCTCGAAGGTGAGGCTCTTACTCTCCAGCTTTGAATCCACCTTTGTCTCCTTTTTAGTCTCCTCCTTTGTCTCTTTTGTCTCTGGAAATTTCTCCAGTTTGGACTCATTCCTTGAAGCCTCTACACTTTTCTGATCATGATTAGAACCAATATTCTCTATATCCTCCAATCCATAGCCTTTATTGACTGCTGCATTTGTGATACGCGTGAGTGTGTAGGTCTCCACTCGACTGCTGTTGTGGGTCTGATCCGCTTCGCTTTCCTCCTCCACAGTGGACAACATGGAGCTGTTGATGTCTTCTATTCTATTGTGAATAGAATTGCCCCTGGGTCGCGGCAAGCGGCGCTTGTCCACGTTCTGCTCGAGGTTATGCTTGAGGCCCACGACACAGCTCTCTTGTCGGAACTTCCACTCGTCTCTGAAGGATAAAGAAAGAAAGTGAGGGATTCTCTTTGATTAAAGATAGAAAGGAATACCTAAGAAAGTTCTGCAGGCTGCCCAGGCTGCAGTATTCGATGAGCAACATCATCCGGTTGCTGCAGCGTGTGGAGTAGCCCACAATGCCCACAATATTTGGGTGTTTGCCCACCGCCTTTAGCATCTGGATCTCGCACTTAAAGGCGTACACGTCCTCGTCATTGGGTTCATCTGGAAAATTAACTCAAATTGTATCTTTCAATAAGTTCTTTAATAATTTAATTTGTAGAGCTTCTCACCTTTTAACAGCTTTACAGCCACCTGCCGCTTCTTGTAGACTCCCCGTCGCACCAAGCCAAAGGCTCCCTCGCCCAGGACATCTTGGAGAAGAACCGATCGTGGTTCTACCTCCAGTTCGTCCGTAAAGTCCATGCTCTCATTGGCGGACAGGGTCACCAACAGGCTACTATCCATCAGGGAGAGGTGAAAGTCACTGGCCTTTGCCTCCTTGGCCTCCATCTCCAAGGCCTGGCAATCCGACCGATTCCTTCTACAGAAAGTCAAGGAGCACAGCATCAAGATGCAGCAGATGGGCACAATTATGAAAAGTATTAGCTTGACCAGGTTGCCCTCTGTTGCGGATAGAGAATTAACTTTAGTAGAGATTCTAGAGACTCCTCCTGGTACTCACCACTCAGCCAGGCATCCCTTGGGGCCTTGTCCAGGGTCAAAGCGCTGAAAGACTTGCCGCCTTGTGTCGCGGCCACCAAATGGACCTCAAAGTGCGAGCCCATGACCTTAATCCGGGGTATTATGAAGTGGCTTCTGGTCTTGTTCAGCGTAAAGTTGACCTCCTTGCTGCCCAGAAACAGATCGAAGATGCGAAGCGTGTAGTTGTCGGGCAGCTGACTAGGTCGTGACCAGCTGATATTCAGGGCCAAGGTATCCCGCTCATATTGCTCCTGGAGGACGCTGAGATTCTCGGGCTTATGGGGAGCTGTCAAGGGATTTACTATTTTTAATCAAGTCAAGAGGGAGTGTAGGATGACTCACGGCAAAGTGTGTAGTTGGAGGGATACCAATCCAAGCAGCTGGGCGCCTCCACAGTCAGCCACTCCACTTCGCTCTCCAGACGATTCAATATATTCACCGTTCTCACGCCCACGAGATAGGTTTTGTCGAACTCCATGTTGTCCACGGTGTGTCTGTAGAGCTTCCGAAGCTGGAGGATTCCATGTTAGTTATAATATTATATAGGATATATATTTTGACTCACATCCCGGAACTCCACTTGTCGGGGTTCGTCCATATTGACGCTGTTGGTGGAGTAGGAGACCATATCAAAGTAGCAATTGCGCTCTGGAATATGTAGAAAATGGTGGAGGACTATATATAATAATTGTACAAGGAAAGTAAACTCTTAATGTAGGTCTCTATAAGATACTAGAATTTATTATAATTATTTTTCTAAATAAGGACTCCTACCCGCCGAAGGCTGCCACTCAATTTCCGCAGCAATCCGATGAGTCTCATTCGCCTGAGGCACAAATCCTCGCAGACTCACGGCTCCCATTTTGCTGGGCTGGTAGCCACGTTGCAAAGTGACAAAACTCTGCTCCCGGGCTATTAAGGAGTAGCTGCCATCGCCATGCACCGCCAGAGCGGTTATATTGTGGCTGGAGTTGGACGCCAAATGGGACAGTATAAGGAAGTTCTCGTCAGACTGAAAGGATTAAAATTAAGTAATTAAAAAAATATTTAAAATGCAGTAAGAAGTTTTCTGTAGTTCCTTACCAAGTAAAGTCTCGTCTCTGTTATTTTCTCCTTGGCCACCTTGATAATGTAGGTGGCATTTGGTGCTGACTCGTTGCCTCTGCTATGCTGGACCCAGTCTATATGGAAAACTATCTGTGACTCTGTGCGACACAGCATGTGCAGCTGAAAGTTGTCCTGAACTTTGCGTAGAGGTCCAGGAGCAGTGCCATTGGCCTTGCAGTCATTGTAGCAGCCACGAAAGTCCTGTGATAATAAGAGATAATTTAGTAGAAATATAAAAACATTTTTAAACCAGATTTCAATGTATATTTCTTAAGCTAATTGAAAGGGACACTTTTAATGATAGAGATAGCTGAAAATAGGATAAAATATGTGTTTTTCTAGTTCCTTTTATTTTTTAACTCGTTTGTATAAATAATACAATTACGAGAGGCATTTCAGAGGTTTCTAGAAGCAGCATTCACAAAAATCAGAGGGCCGCCTAAAGCTATGCTACAGTTTTCTCATGTTCCATGGTCGGGGCACTCGTCCACTAAGCTTAATTTATAGTTATATTTACATATTTAGCCTTGCTCTTCCTCAAAAGCTATCATTTTCAATAAATTACGTAATTTATAATAACATTTTGAACTTAAATCCATCTTTAACCAAAACCTAGCCAAGCTACCGGCACTGCCTTCGTAGATCTCCTACCTGGTTGCCCATTTCCAGACAATTCTGGGTGCAGGCGGTCACATTGAGCAGGGTCTTGTCGTGGGAGACTTGCTGCATTAGCAGCATTTCACCTTGATTGGTGCCCACGAAGAACCAGAAGAGAAATGCATATTTGGCGTAGAAAATAAGCATTTTTCTTTAGATTGATCACAAATCAAAATTCTTTAGTTTGCTTGCAAAATGTCTGTGTTTTTTTCAATCTCGCTTTCGGTTTATTGCACTTTTGCCATGCACTTTGATTGTTCCATTTAATTGCACACTTTTTTCAATACTTTTAACTCGTTTTAATTTAATTATTTAAGATCTTTAGGTCTCAAAGTAAGATCAGTAGATCAATAACAACCGCTGCTCTCGGTTTATCTGGGCAAACTGCGACCCAAAATGTGACAGAGGAAATCGAAGCGAAAAGGAATGAAGGAAAACGGTGGACTTGCTGAATATATTTTGTGCTATTTTGTTTTGTTTTGTTATTCACTTCTTCGACGGGTCTTCCCTTCCATGCAGTGGAGTGGACTGGACTAGGGGTCATTTGAAATGCAAAAATCGGGGTACTTCGTCATCGTAGCGCCAAGGAGGATTTCGAAATTTATTGGCACAACTACAAAGCCAATAAATAATATTGCAATTATATAATCTAAGAGAACGATCTTAACTTTTCTCAAGGAGTTCATCTTATTACTTTATTTATTTATATTGAACTGGGCTTAACAGACTCGGAATACAAATTCTTTTGAGCTAAGAAAAGGCTCTTAACTTATTTAGTTTTTATGCCAGGGCAGGAAAGGGGTAATAAATCAATATGACTAAAATTATAATAGCCTCTGGCAAGGGCATAATTATAAGCTTTATTACAGTTCCGTTAAAAGTCCCTATGGTATATTAGATTGTAGGACCAGTTTCTCAATGTTGAGTTAACGTTCCATATCCTAAACTCTTAGTTAAAATTAACCACCAGTCAAGCACAGCTTGAGTTTCTCAATAATCTGTATTTTAACAGACGGCTAAATGATAACAGGAGCTGTAAAGCGCAAAATGTGTGCTGTTAAACGCAATCACAGAATTGGTTTCATCAAATCGGTGACCACTTCCTCTGCTCCTGCGTCAGCTGGCCTAACAAAGTAGTTGCCAATGGTTTCTTTTTCGGTTCCCGGTTTTTGCCTACTCTTTTGGGAGCCAATAATTAAACATGGAGTTTATCTGTCCGAGAAATGTCTATTAAAAATAGGACTTTAGTTATTTCGCGCTTAATTGCATTTGATTTTCTTTGGTATATCGATAACTAGGCCTACAGTGTTGATTAGTGCCAGAATCTAAACAAGGTTTATAGGTTTGGCGCCCACATTTGAATATAAAATGCAGAACCATTTGCCGACTCTGTTTACAAGTCAATGCAAATCAATAAGTTAATGTCAAGTATTTAATTATACCTGCTTTTCTCGCTTCGGTTTCGAATTAGAATATTTGCAAACATATATCTAGTAAGAAACAGGTCTTTCTCGATAAAAGCTCGCAAATGCCTCTGACCCCCAGCTGCCCCCGATTCGCTTTATATTGCCTAGAAGCCGCAATTACGTCTGTGAGTCAGTTGTTGCAAAGGCAATCGAGTAACGCCTTTATGTGAATCTCGTGCATTACGCTCTGGCTTCTCGGCGAGCGCTTTCGTTTGTTAATTTAGTTAAATATTGCACGCTCGCGGTGTCGGTTCTGCTCTCAAAATGCGATAACGATCCATTACGTGTGTAAACATTCGAGCAACGTGCGCTGTTCCAAACAAAAATAAATATATATATAACTGTGAGAATCTTTAACGACTGAGCTTTTGGAGGTCAATATATAAATAAACAAATAATTAAAGAAATCCATGGAAGAGTGAAGCTAATAATACATTTATTAATAAAAGAAAACTTTATGAATATGTTAACTCGCATCATGTTTGGCATTAATTACATTTGAATGTGATTATAATAGGAATAATTATTTGTATAATTAACGTAATTATTCCATTCTATATTCTACGGAAAGTGGTCTTCAACTGTCGCTTTTTATGACGATAACACTTTATCACAATTGCAGCCAGACTTCTATTAAAAGCAGGTCATTATCTTGATTGCCTGAATTTTTTAACGCCCCAAGCAAATAACTATTAAATCGGTGGTATTTTTTTAACAACTGTTACCGATAGCTCGCGCCATCGACGGATACTGATAAGGATAAGAAATGCGAACTAAACATTGGACATTTTTCAGTCGCTGGAGGACCGTGCCAAGAGTCGCTACTTCATAATTGCTTCCACAGAGAGTCTCTCCAGTTAGTGAAATATGAAAATCGAGTGGGCTCCCAGGGAAGTTCCCATTGAGCGGCGTCGCCAGACGTTTGCCATGGCCTTTGTTATCATATTCATGATGATCGTATCCCTGGGTTCCACCGCTCTGTGTGTCGCCCGGCTGGTGAGTCAAAAAGTACATATTTTTAGATAATATTTACCTGATATTATCCCAGATCTATGGAGGCCTCGTAGTTCGCAGCGTGGTGCTGATCTACCTGGTCTATGTCTATGTGAATCACAGCAGAACGCACTCCGTCATGGACGGCAACGGGTAAGCATTAAGTAATTCCACTAAAAGCCCCATAAAACCAATTAAAATAATCCCCGTTCAGCTGGAAGATTAGCCGCAATAACTGGCTGTTTCGGCACTATCGGGACTACTTTCCCGTGCAGCTGGTAAAAACAGCCGAGCTGCCGCCGAACAGAAACTACATCGTGGCCAGCTTTCCCCACGGAATTCTAGGGTAAGCTTGTTGACTGATAGCCGCCGATCTTATCGATGGCCGCTCGAGTGACTGAACTTAATGTAAATATTGAAAACCGCCATAGGACCGGCATTTCCATCAACATGGGTCTAGACATCTCCAAGTGGCTGGAGCTGTTTCCGCAGGTCAGGCCAAAGGTGGCCACCCTGGACCAGAACTTCCTGTTTCCCCTTGTGCGCGGCCTGCTAAGATCTTGGGGCTTGGTCTCGGTTTCCAAGGAGGCTTTGGTTTATTTGCTGACCAAATCGAATGATCCCAAGCACAAGGACAATCGTGATGGCTTCACCTCCAATGCAGTGGCCATTCTGGTGGGTGGCGCCCAGGAGGCACTGGACTCGCATCCTGGGAAGTACATTTTGACTCTCAAGAACCGCAAGGGTTTCGTAAAGATGGCTATTCGAACGGGGTGAGTGAGGGACTTCGTTTCCTTGGCAAGGATCTATAATAATCTATATGTCTTACCCATTACAGGTCCTCGATTGTGCCCACCTTTTCCTTTGGCGAGGTGGACATTCTGGATCAGGTGGCCAATCCCCCGAACTCCCCAGTTCGTCGCTTCCAGGACTTTGTGAAGAGGTTCACGGGCGTTTCCCCGCTCATTCCCAAGGGTCGTGGCGTCTTCAACTACACCTTTGGCTTCCTGCCCAATCGTCGTCGCATTGTCCAAGTTGGTGAGTCTTTCTCAGGTGTTCTGGTGTTCCTTTACTTAAATAACTTTTCTTTAGTGGGCTCCCCCATTGATGTGATAAAAAGCGATCAGCCGGATGCTGCCTATGTGGACAAAATTCATAAACAGGTCATTGATGCTTTGGAAAAGATGTTTGAAAAGTACAAGGATGAATATATTCCCAACGCCAAGCAGAGCAAGCTGATAATTCACTAGTCAACAGAGCATTTGTTGTTATTATTTGTTGTATAGAAAATGTGATCAAACTAATGCTTTATAAGCGCTTATTAGAAACAAGTTTCTTAGTCTTATAAGGCTGACGCGTTTGTTTTGTTTTATTTTTTCTGCGGGGGAGGCGAAGCTCTTGATAACCGTAAGTAGGGATGTCCATTTTACACAAGGTGTTATCGATCAATCGATTAACAGACAGTGAAAGCTTTGGTGTTCATCATATAGCGATAAGATCGATCGTGTGCAGTGTTGTGAAACGTTATGGACAAAGCATATTATTTATTTTGGCGGACACTATTTATATTTTCAAAGAGCGTTTTATAGTTGAAGGATAGCATTCCTAAGAAATAAAATAAGTGTTAGAAAATAATAACCTAAACATCATTAATATTTTAACCGCTTAATCAGGTTAATAAGTGCTTTGTAAATAACAAGAACCTGTTCTACAAATCTTGAACTTTGTGAACTATTTTACAATCCAAGTAAATTACCATACCCCAGGCAATCATTTCATCATCGGAATATTACTAATCACTCGCAGTTGGCATCGGATTAAAAATAACTACATTTTCTTATCATCAAAGTCAACTCATAGTTAGTCAGAAGAAATACGACCCGAGCATAATAAGCTAATTGAATCACCCCGTTCGTTGTTCTTCAAGTCAAAAGGTGCAATAATTCGGTTGACGATAGCCGCCGTCGCATTGAAATTGCTGCATACCTTTGCACCCGTGTGATTGCCGATTATGTATGTCCCAACCTTTATCATCTTTATCAGTCTAATCGAGAATTACTACTAGTAGTTGGTTGGCTAGTGGACAAGTGAGATTAGCCCCTGATGCGGGCGCCCGCCGTCGGACCCGGGAGCGATAAGGATAAGTCTAAGTTTGATGCAGGGCCAAACTGACCGTCGCTGGCTCGCATATTGTTCAGTCGTGGGCGGACCGCCGAAAGAGCAGCTACTGGAATTATTGGACACATACAAGAAGCAACCATGAAGATCGAATGGGCACCACTGCGGGTTCCTCTGGAGCGTCGTCTGCAGATAATGGTTACGGCCTTCTTCACCTCCATGCTGCCCATTCTGCTATCGGTTTCATTTCTATTGGTAGCGGGATCGCTGGTAAACAAGTTATTAATCATATTAAAGATATGACCTATAAAGATTATAATCTTTAGATCTATGGAGACTTCTTGCTGCGCAGCCTTATGTTGATCTACTTGGCCTACGTCTATGTGCATCACAAAACAACCCAATCCGTGGTGGACGATAATGGGTAAGTCAAAAAAATAAATAACAAAAACTATGAAAATAATCTCAAATTACACCGCCTCAGCTGGATGATAACCCGCACCAATCGCTTCCATCGCTACTATCGCAACTATTTTCCCGTGGAGCTGGTGAAAACCGCCGAACTGCCCCCCAACAAGAACTACATCTTGGCCAGCTTTCCCCATGGAATTCTCGGGTAAGTACCGCGACAAACAACCAATCTTATCGTTCAAATATAAATAGACACTGATTTGGCTTGTAGAACGGGCATTGGTATCAACATGGGCTTGGAAATCTCCAAGTGGCTGGAGTTGTTCCCTCAGGTTCGACCAAAGTTGGGCACCTTGGACCAGCACTTCCATGTGCCCTTCATGCGCGAGGTAATACGCTGCTGGGGATTGGTGTCCGTCTCCAAGGAGGCTCTGATCCGCATGCTCAGCAAGTCAAATGATCCCAAGCACAAAGAGAATCGAGATGGTTTCACTTCCAATGCAGTGGCCATTCTGGTGGGAGGCGCCCAGGAGGCCATGGACTCGCATCCGGGACAGTATATTTTGACGTTGAAAAGTCGCAAGGGGTTTGTGAAGATGGCCATTCGAACGGGGTGAGTTATAAGCTAAAAAATAGGTATAAAAAAAAAGTATAAACCTTTATTTATATCCCTCTGTTTTAGGTCTGCGATTGTTCCCTCCTTTTCTTTCGGCGAGGTGGACATCTTCGAGCAGGTGGCCAATCCTCCGGACTCCCTTCTCCGTCATATTCAGAATTTTGTGAAGAAAATCACTGGAGTTTCTCCGCTGATACCCGTGGGTCGTGGCTTCTTCAACTACACCTTTGGCTTCCTGCCCTTCCGCCGACGCATTGTCCAAGTTGGTGAGTACTTTTCTCTACTTTAAAGAATTTATTATTATACCCGGTACCCATAGGGTACAAGGGTATTATAAGTTAGTGCCAATCGAGAATGTATGTAACAGGCAGAAGGAGGCATCTCCGACCCCATAAAGTATATATATTCTTGATCAGCATCACCAGCCGAGTCGATTTAGCCATGTCCGTCTGTCCGTCTGTCCGTCTGTCCGTCTGTCCGTCTGTCCGTCTGTCCGTCTGTCCGTGTGAAACAACAGATCTCAGAGACTATAAGAGCTAGAGTTACCAAATTTGGTGACAAAATTGAAATCTGTTGCACGCAGATCAAGTTTGTTTTAAAATTTGGCCACGCCCACTTCCGCCCCCGAAAAGCGTAAAAAACTTTATATAAGCTATAGTCGTAATTTTTGGCTTAAAGTAAATAGATAAAATAAATAAGTAGGCATTTGCGGGCGTTTTCTGAAAATTTGAGTAAAATCGGATGATAAACATGGAAGTAATTAAATAATAAAGTTTTCTGTCAATGCTTCTTCTTCTTCTGAGCCACAAAGGCAGTAGCGAAAAAAAGTGTTGCGTGCTTTCGAGCGCAGTATTAATTCGTAAGGCAGCTGCTTTC
>VNJW01013703.1:0-11232 GCA_008042615.1 Drosophila auraria
TTGGTCATTTAATATGTTGTTTGGCCTTTCCTGCTTTAATTGGCCAACCTAAATTTGTCCCGGAACATCTTTATAATGTCATGGATGGTAGACTTGCTTTTTCCAAAAAATTCTGAGATTTTTCTTACTGTTTTTCCCTCAAAGTGCAGCTTAACAACCAACTGTCGAAGTTCCTCAGAGGATTGCTTTCCATTTGGAGCCCTTTTTCGACGTTTTAATATCAAAATTATGTTTTCTGCTCCTAATCTCGATAATAAACCGAACGCAATGCAAAAAACCCAAAGTTTGCAGCGAATTTCAGGAAAAAAAACAGTATTTTGTGTTCATATCGGTTTTGTCCGATTATTCGTTGAGCGCCAAATATAGATATAAATTTCTATTTGTTTAAAAATTTTGGGTTATTATCGAAAATTTTGTGTTCTTTCTTTTGTTTTGGAGAGATGTAAATGTGTATTTTACATAACAAAATTTAAAAAAATTTATTCGGCCCATTTTGTATACTTTTAGAGCACATTTATCATAGGAAGGTGCTTGTCCGATTATGCGATGGAGTCACTGTATGCAGTTTTCTTTTACACAGGACATGACAGGCAGAAAAATAGAGTTGCCAAACAGGCGAGCCTAGACATCAAGAACTTTCCCCAACCTGTCAGAAAAGTTGTGAAAAAAAAGTGTGCAAATCTGTGGTGTTTAACATGATACAATTATATCATGGTGTTTAACAAATCAAAGGACATTTTCTCATCGTTCTCAGAAATGAATTTGCAGAGCTTCGAAAGGCTCCAATATCCTGACAAGTGTATCTCCAAGCTTAGACTTTAGTTTTGCAATAGGCCTTCCTGCCAAGTTTTAGGCCTTATCGTCAAGTTCTTTCGAGTAATTTGAGTGAATCTGTCTTCTCTGATCTAATAACTATTAATTAATATGATACATTTTTTTAGATTTATGAGTTATTATTAGGAGTTAGGAGACCATTGATTAAATTAGATAACCTTTAAAAGAACATCTCAACATCTTTGCTTTGGTTTGTTTTCCAAACCTTGATGTGTAAAACTTAAAGTATATTCTGTATATTCTTCTGTATTTAAAAACCCCAACTAAACTGCCAACGTTAGCACATTTTTTTCCGGCTCCTTTGGAGGATTTTGGTTATGATAATGAGGTCGGGGCCACTCACGTGCTTACTAATTTTATGACGTCCCACTCCCACCGCCGCTTCTTTCAGTATCGCATAAATATAATGTGTTGCGTACGAGATTTTTTTGCTGCCGCCCTAACGCCTCGTTAAATAGCTTACCTAAACGAAATTTTTTTGCGCTCTGTTTTGCATATTCAAGTGGCTATATCCTGCGCTTCCAAATGGCGGGCTTTTGAAGTAACCATCAAGGAAGATGGAGAGGCAACCTTTTAGAAGAAATTGTTATTAAAGAAAGGGAATTAAAACATTGATGATTATGGCGAATGGAAATTGGGGAAATGGGTTATAGGATTCTCATAAATAGAACCGTTCATTACATTTAAAAATTAAGTGAAAAATTAAACACTTTTAAGAGCGTTTTTTTTTCCTTCGAAATTTCTTTTTAAATAGTTTTTATATTTACATAAACCCAAATAAATGTATTTCCTTTAAAGAAAAAAGATTCCCGCAACTTTATACCCATGAAATATCATCAAATTATTAGGTTTTATGCCATTTGCCACCCTCCTTACACCCTGACACTTGGCAACATCTGCTGGCAAACGACGAAAAACGCTCATAATAAATATAAAATGGCAAAAACGTGTCGATTTCCTATAACAACTTGAAAATGATTTGTTTCACAGTCTGCGGAGCATATTAACTTCGATTTCCAATTCACAGCAGACTTTTCCACATATCAAAACATGGCATATGGAGAGTGCGACCCACCCATCCCGCAACTACTTGGCCAATTTTTTGCCAGTTAGGCAAACGCAAAATTCCATTTAGGCCGCAAAAGTTGCCAAACAACGAAGCGGAGAACGGGACTCCGAGTAACAGACACTGTGTTTGTTTGCTTGTTTGCCGGAGCGACCGGCTTGTCTCAATGACGTTGGTCCTTAGCCGTAACCTGCGGCACTGCCGGCTCCATCTTGCTAACCAAACAGGCCACCGACTCCATCGTCCAAGACAAAGGACCCAAAAGAGGGCATCAGCATTGGAAAAAACTCTAATTGATGGTCCTGTTGGCTGGAGCCTGCATCTTGACCATTTCCGTTCGTCCACAGGACATGCATGTCTACTCAATTTTCCGGCAAATGAGTCGCCCCGCATCGTCCTCAAGAACAACAAAAATTGATTGGAATTTGCAACAAGCGGATACAAATTCTTTCTCCACCTTGTTTTTCACATTTTTCTGCTACTGTTTTTCTCTATTGGTGTTTTTTGCCCATTTTGCATTTGTTTTTTCCCTTCGACACATCAACACTTGTCTCTTGTGGCTTTTGTTATTTTCCTCTTACTAACTCTCTATGCTTTCCTCAAAAGCAGGGACCACATGAAGCCACTCATAAATGTCGAAAGTGAGGTGTACATTTTGGCCAAGGAATATAGAGAGCTCAGTATGAGTTATATTGGCATTAAGTCATCTATAAAACATTCTATATAAAACTATATTTACTGAAAAATATTTGATTTTTATTTAGAAAGGTACAAGTTTTTTAAAGCAAACATAACCACAATAAGTGGTAATAGTAATAAAGTTTGAATATATATGAAATACAATTAGTGCAGATATTTCACAGAGCATTCCTCAATCGGTTACTTAAAGCCCAGATATTTTAACTTCACCAGGAATTCCTTTAAAAAAATCCCAACTAATTGCTATGTATGTATATTCGAATTTTTCAAAGAGAAAAAATGGGCACCTAAGGAATTAGTGTAATTAATATGCTTCACCGTCACATGTTTTCAAACCGCTGAATTTTTTCGTAGCTTGAAACAAATGAGCAAAAAAAATCCCGAAAAGGTAAAAATTAATTATAAACAAATCTTTTCATGTCACCAACGGAATTTTCGACACTTTGGCGCATTTTTCAGCTGCCCAAAGCCAATTTTACAGCATTTTCTACGGTCTCTTCCTCTTTTTCTCCCCCAATTTCGACGACCACTTCCCCTTCGGAGCAATTGTTTAGGGTCACTCAAAAGCACATTTCACTTATTATTAGCTCATTTATTACCCACGAACGGCGTCTGACCCTGGCAGCACCTGGAAAAACTTTGTGAAAAATGCTGGCCAATACAAAAAAGAAGAAAAAAAAATATAAAAGAAAAACCCTCCTAAAGTTCTCCCTCTCAAATGCTCTCTTCCCACTTTTGGGCACCTTAAAATTAACACATAAATTTTCAAGTGGGTGGCCAGCGGCCTGGGGCTATCCATGAGATACTTTGGGTTCTTGCCTGGATTTCTACAGAGGCGTAGTGTACGGGGGTATGAATATGGATGGACCTGAAATATTCGTTTTTACAGAATCGTAGAGTCAGGGGGGATAAATGACTCGAAATATTTGTGCAGTAAATCAAACTTTGATCTCTCTTATCGAATAATAGTTGCTTGATTGTGTTTCCAAAATTTCAATGAATATAAAAATACTATTTAATCGTTAAGATTTTAGGGTAGTTTTGGGTTTTTAATAATTGTTTCTTTTAATAACTTTAAGATATTATTTTTTAACAAAACGGGGCCTTAATAAATTGATAAATATTTGTAAACAGATGTAAAATAAAATATAAATCAGTTAATTAATAGCAGTTATTTAATAGCAAATACTTCTTAACAACATTTCTACTTTCAATTTACACCTCAATACATGTCACTTAAAATCGTATTTTCTGCTGTAAACCCCCTTTTCTCCTACGCCTCTGATTGTGGCTTGGCCTGTCATTGAAATTTCCGTGTGAGTGCGTTCAATGTTCAGGACACCCCACCGGCCATTCTGCGGCCAACTCGCCTCCGAACTGGGCAATTGACGTTGAAACTACGTGACGTACGGAACGTAAATTGTATCTGCGGGATTGCTGCCCATTGACAGTGACTTTCCTTTTCTCGTTTTATTTTTTATTGTGTGCAAATTGGCCACCACCTTCTACCACATCCCCCGACGCATCACTTTTAATTATAGACCACTAAATTAAAATCCGTGCGGAATATACATGGGCAGGGGGCGTATTTATAATGTCTGCCTTCATTATCAACTCAAATGCAGGCCTTAAGAATAAAAATCAACTTTCTCACTCCCCTCTGAGTCGTTTGACAAAAGAAAACCCAAGGCGGCTGAAGAAAAAGTAAAGGAAGGACCTCAGCAATGCGGAAATAAATAAACGTCGCAACTTTCACGAACACAGGAGGAAGGGGCGCACATTTTGAATAACAAAATTAACAGCAGCCCCAACTTGCAATGTCTCACAGACTCTATTCCCTGTTTAGTTATGCATTTCTTTGGCTTTCTTTCCTTTCCTTTCTTTTTATTTTAATTCTTTATTTATTTATGTTTTTTCACATCCACAGGCGGCGGAACAACTCCATGAAATATAATGCGCGACCCTGGCATCAAGATCGAGCGGACAGGCAAGTTTTCCTTTTTATTTTCTCTCACTTTTCCTTTGTTTTGTCTTTTTTTTTATCCCTTCGTGCCATTTGTTTGTTTGCCTTGCGTGAGTTCCTTGGGCTTAACGCACGCTTGCACCTTTCCTGGCTAACCAAACGCCAGGCTGTAAGGACTCATCTGCAAGGACGTGAGGATGGGGCGATCCCCAGAAGGCAGCCACATTATTAACACTTGACTAAATATGCATTTCTTGGGTGGACGCCGTTGACAGCGCCGGGAGCGTTAACAAGGCTGGCCCAGCAGGTTGGAAGGGGAAAGGGATTGGGCAATGGCAAAAGTCACCCAAGAAAATGGCTTGGATTTATTTAAAATTCGGGTATCCATTTTTTAAAAGGGGAGTAGTCTATGTCTTGCTAACAAAAAAGTTAGTTTACAATGGAAATGTGGATTAGAAGACAGTTCTTATGTTATAGATAATAATAGGATAAGAAATTATTACTTTTTAATTAAAAAATTAAATTTAAAAGTAGTAACAGCTACATGCAACATGCCTTACAATAAGTAATCATTCAGTAATCCGATTCTTTTAAATTTTTCCAAAAAAATACTTTTTTTTGCGAACGCATTCCCAACGTGTAACGGTAAATCGTTACCCACCACCCGCCCAACCGACGCGAGGGGCGACAGCCGCTTGACGTACGGCTCGCAGATCCCGATTACGGCCAAGGTCCGGACTCTGGCCTCTGTTCTCAGCTGATATATCCGCGCACGCGATCATCAAGTTCGGACACCCATATCTATAGATAACACGGATAATTTTGTTAGGATCGAGACGTTGAAACGGATCACATGCCCCGGATTAAGCAGACAGTGCCAATGCTTAGCTCTCGTAGCGGGAGTTTTCAAAAAAGTTAGTTGCGAACGTTTCAATTTGAATAGGTTGTCTTTGGGGCCCTAACTGTTCGGATTCGGAGTCTTACAGTGAATGTTATTTAATTGTAATTGATCTTAAAACTAGATATTGCCTATTTAGATGCATTGTCCCTAGATTGTGATGGTTTAAGTAAGTTTAAGGTGTTCTAGTTTCAGAGACAGATATGGCTAATACATTGACTAACGGCATACATAGTGGCCCTACGATTGGTTACATATTGTTTGATTGTTGGTATTAGTATACTTGGTTATGACATTATTTGTCTTTGGTTTGGTTTTTAGCCCTGTTGGGGCTCGATTTCGTCGTTTTGTAGCGCTTTAAGAGATCATTTTTGTATCCTTGCCTTTGAGATTGTGCCAACAGCACTTTCGCCTGCGTACTCATGGTGTTTTACTTACAGTAGGTTCGGGTTAATCGAACTGACTGATGATGGTGCGATGAACTGGCTTGAACGGCCTTGAAAGCCGTGGGGCTCGAGATTACAAATTGTAGCGGATGGTTTCTGGAAAATAAGAAAAATGTGGTAAGATTAAGTACCATTAGAACCATCATGCAATAAGAATGAAATAGATTGATTCTTATATTTGAAAAATCTATAAAAACTTGTAAAGCTTAGCGCTAAGTTTTATTCCCCGAGGATATTAAGGTTTTGTCCGTGAACTTCTAAATGCTGGTATTTCCCTAGAAAAAACTATTATTATTGTAAGTTCGCAAAACTTCGTGACTCTCCGGGTACGCAGTTTAACAAGAAATATCCTTATCTAACCGCAACTATTCTTATTTATTAGCAAATTCAGTCTTTCACTTTCCAAAAGTATGCAACACAATATAATGGTTAAAATGCTTTCTTGGAATTCACCACACTGTGGCTTGAAATTACTTATACGTTACGTATGACCATGGAGTATAAAAGATCAAAGCTTATGTTGATATAAATAATTTAAATACATAACTCTTGTTTTAAGTTTTTGCTAATGAAATATAACACCACGAAATCACTTAAGCTTTGTTCACTTCTCAAAGCTTTCTTTAATATAACTCATACGACACGTATGACCAATGGATCATAAAAGATCATAGGTTCAGTTGATATAATTAATATGCATAGTTCTTGTATTAAGTTTTTCCTAATGAAAGATCCCACCACGAAATCAATTGAACTTTGTTAACTTCTCATAGTTTTCTTAAAAATTACTCATACGTCGAGTATTACCAATGGATCATAAAAGATCAAAGCTTATGTTGATATAAATAATTTAAATGCATAACTCTTGTTTTAAGTTTTTGCTAATGAAATATAACACCACGAAATCAAGCTTTGTTCACTTCTCAAAGCTTTCTTTAATATTACTCATACGTTACGTATGACCAATAAATCTTAAACGATCATAGGTTCAGTTGATATAATTAATTTGCATAGTTCTTGTATTAAGTTTTTCCTATGGAAAAATCGCACCACGAAATCACTTGAATTTTTTTCACTTCTCAAAGTTTTCTTAAAAATTACTCATACGTCAAGTATGACCAATGGAAGTAAATCGATATTTTACATGCATAGTGATTGTTTTAAGTTATTCCTAATGCAAGATCACACCACGAAATCACTTGAACTTTGTTCATTTCTCACCACACACTTCCATCCACCATTCACCACAAACTCACCTTGGCGAGCGCGGGGCTCACACTCACGTCCGAAATATTGGGCGAACCCGGTTGCCGTCGCTTTAGCGCAGGAATTTTGACATGCAGCGACAAAAATACTTTTCAAATGGACTTTCTCCTTGACTATTTTGGTTCTTTTTTTTTGATTTTTTGGCGGCTGTCGTCTTGGGGAGATGGAGTTAAACTCGAAGTCCGGACTCTGGTAGTTGAGACTCAACTGAGCCCGTGCACATGGCCTAACTGACTTTTATAGGAAGGCCGTCAAATGGCATGCGCCGAATTTTCATTCATATAGCCCGTATGTAAAGGCCCCCTTCTGCTGGCCCCCCCTCCTAGATGTCTTGCTTATTGTATTGTTGTATATGCAGTTTACCAAACAAAAATGCCAACACACACACTCACACCAGCGCCGGGAAATATGCAACAGCCAACCAGAGAGGCAACTCGGATTGCAACGGTAAAGTGGATGTGGGGGTGGAGGCGAGCAATAGAGACAGGGCGAGAGCGAGAGAGAGAGAGCATCCGATTAATTGCACGTGCTGCTGTTGCTGCTGCTGCAGTTGTTGTTATTATGGCAGTTGTTGTTGGGTTTTATGTTGTTTTGCTTGTATTTTATTTTATTTCCCCCATCATTCGCTCTCTCTCTCTCGTGCTCTCGCTCTCTCTCCTTCTGTCGGCTGGCACTCGGCGAGAGGCGAAGATGCGAAGCTCAGCTCTCGTGACGATGATTGCTCTGCTCCTTGGCCTGTTTACCGTTAGTCGCACTCGGTCTTTCCAGCTCGCTCGTTCGTCCTTCGCTCTGCCGGCGCTGCAAGTGGTCGGGTGATAGGGGGGGGCCGAGGTGGAGGGCCTTAACCCAGCCCCCTCCCCCATTTCCCCTACCACACGGTTGCATCGTATTTAGTTACATTTTGTTGGTGTTGTTGTTGCTGCTGCCAGCCGTATTTTGCATTGTTTTGTGCTGTGTTTTGTTTTGCTGCAGCTCTCGGGCCGTGACTTCGTGTTATGTACCGTTTTGATCGTCGGCTCGTCGCTCGTTCGCTGCAAGCTGCTGCGAGGAGCCTGTAAGTGTGCGAGAGTGTGCGTTCTGTTGTTGTGTTGTATAGTTGGTTATGTACTATTGTTGTCGTTGGCGCTGCAGCTATATTGCTATTGCTCTGTGCTGTTGTGCTCTCTAAACTCTTCCCCCGCCCCCAATAAAAAAAGGATAAAACCCACACACAAAAAAAGAACCCGAAGCTTGCGCCGTCGGTTAACGGCACTTGCCGAACGACGAGGAATGGCCAGTGTTGTGTTGTGTAGTGTTGTGTGTTGTGCTGTTGTTGTCGTTACGGTCATCGGCATCGGCATTAAGTCCCAGATCCGCTGCAACCGTCATATTTTTATTCGGGGAAACCCATTCCAAAATTGTGATTAATCGGTCTTAACTTATAATTTCAATATTTCCAAAATAGAGTTGAAAACATGTGAAATCACACGAAAGAGGTATATTTTTAGTCAATTTATTTTACTTAACAAAATATTGCTATCGGAGTTTCTAAATAATGGAATATTTTATCCTAATTTTTTGTATTTTAATTTAAATAAATGAGCAGAAGTTTAACTAAAACACTTTTGATCGTCCGTTTACACAAATTTCATTCCGCAATTTAATTGTATTTTTTGAAGTCTTAAAACTATAAGATTTAGACTTTTTAAACTGGTGCCCGAAAGTCTATTTGTTTCTACTTATAACTGCAACTTTAACTTTTGTGACAAAAATATTCTAATTGATTAATTGCTGTCGATTTATTTATATTCAAAATTTAATTTAATTTGTTAATCTTTAAAGTTATATATTTTTATGGGCAGAAGATCTGACGGGGATGTCCCTTAAAAACATATAAAATTATATGGTGGGAAACGTTGCACAACTCTGTTAAACTTCAGTATTTTCCATACCGGTTATAATGATCAAGTTTAATTTAAAACTTGAGTAACCGTTTAATTAGGAAAATGCTGCAATATTTATCTAGCTTTCTCGCACTCATAATATACAAAATATCAAATTAAAGGTATTCCTCCGCAGAATATTCAATATTCATCACACCAAACCAGCAATAACCGCAGAAAAGTCAATCGCACAAAAAGAAAACATCAACAAACGCCGGGAAACCAACACGCCAGCTTCCGTTTCCGGTCTGTCAACCGCACAATGCTGACAGCAAAAAATTCATAGCCTAACGCAGGCTGATTTATATTTCACTCACACAACCGCAGGCCCACACACACTCAGGCACACTCACATGCAGCACAGGCCGACACAAAGTGAGAGCAATTCATAAACAATTAAGTGACACTTTGAGCGTGTGTGGAAATCGGCAGAGGAGGCCATTTAACGCCAATGAAATTATTGTAATTGAGTTAACTTTGCTGGACATCTGGCCGTGTGTGTGGTCAACAATCGAATTGTTTGACAGACTTATTGTGAGTTAATTACGCAAATACCTGATTGCAGAGAGATTTAGTAAACGGTAACGATGGCTTGTGATTTAATGAGCAAACCGAATTACCAGGGGTAAAAGCAATTATTTTCAATGAAAGTTTTCTCTATAAGTAAATCGAATTTTTCATGATTTGTTAGGTTTAAATTATAATGTAAAGTTTTTAACTTAAATTTCCGGTCATTACTTATTTTTCTTTATTTCCGCGTAATAACATTGGACCCTTAATCTTATCTCTTAAAGTTTACTTCCCAAGTCTTAATTTGAACTCCCACAATTCCTTATTCCCCTTATTATTATTATTTTTACACTCAGACACTTTCCCCATCGAACTTTTTTACTTCTGCTGTCACTCTTCACAGCTTCGCTCTAATTAACGTAAACAATTTCCGAAACTCTGAAATAATCACAAAAAATATCTTTGGCAAATCCGATTAGGCGAAACGCTCGCTGGCTTGCTGGCGCATCTGGCAATTGAAAAGTTTGAAAATTGTCCTTTTTTCTTATTCTTAATTAAATCCAGAGTACTTGCATAAACTTTTATTATTGTTGCCCGTCATCATCTTGCTCTTTTCCTCCCCTCTAAGGTATTTGTCGTTGTGGAAAAATATAAGAAATCGTTCATTATTGAGCACGATAGCAAAAAGTGACAGCAAGACTTGGGTCCCATCTTCATTTTCCCTGCTCCCGCAAACTGCTCGAGTGTCAAATCATAAATATGCATCTAACGTTTATCTAACGTCTTTATAGCCGAATCCCCCGGCATTGTCTCTATATTTCTCCAAGGAGCGGAGAAGGAAAAGTCCCAGGGCCCACAGCTCGAAGTAGACTTAAAAGTAATTTTACGTCTGACTAAACATTAATGTGCTCAATATTTTATTGTTTGTTTGTTATTTCTTACTTTTGCCGTTTCATGGAGTGTTTTTCCTTGCAAAAACTCCTAGGGACTGAGAGTTGATTATGCGGGAAGCTTGGGAAACTTTGCGGCAAGCTGCAATTCTTAAATGGTTTTGTCTTCTATTTTTTTTTCTTTTTGGTTGTGGATAAACTCTACGATAAATACGTGGGCTGCTACATATATTTCTGGCCTAATAATGAAAATACGAATATTTATTAAGGAAAATAGTTTTATTGTTTTTCAAAATATTCTCCATCAAGATTTACACACTTTTGCATGCGCTCAAACCAATTTTCGAAGCACTTTTTCCACTCTGATTGACACACCTCAAAAACATGGTTTTTGAATGCTTCAACAGCATCTTCTGGCGACGAAAATCGTTGACCACGCATTTTCTTCTTGATGTGAGGGAATAAAAAGAAGTCATTTGGTGCCAAGTCAGGACTGTACGGCGGATGACCCATCAATTCGACGTTTTGGCCAGTCAAAAAGGCGCTGGTTTGAGCCGATGTGTGAGAGCTCGCATTGTCATGGTGCACAATGATTCGTCTTCCCTTGTTCGTTTTTCAAATTTCACCGAAGACTTCAGGCAAACAAATGGTGGTGTACCAATCAGAATTGACCGTCCTACGTTGCTCAAGAGGAACAGTAGCCACATGACCAGTTTTTGCGAAGAAACAGGCGACCAT
>VNJW01013705.1:0-25845 GCA_008042615.1 Drosophila auraria
TTAATTAATTAATTTTAAACTAATAATTTACTTAACACTATCAACATTTATCAATAGTATGACATAACCTATAAACTCAGTTTCTCAACTTTTGTGTCAATCTAACAATTAATCAATCAATCATAGTTTACGATAATGAAATATCAGTGTACAATTATATACCTTTATTGTTGTAGTTGTTGTAAATGACGAATCTAAGCACTCCACATTTTCACTACAGACACAGCTGACGATACTTTAACCACACGTGTGAACTTGTATTATGACGCTTTCTTGTTTTTCCAACGCCAAGAACGTTCGAGAAAGACAAAGACAGAGACACAAGCATGCGCCGATTCAATGCGCCTAATTCTCTAGTGCTGCGCGCGCGGCAGACCGATCATAGTTGAGTGGGAGAGAGACGCAAGGCATTCGGCGGGCCTCTCTCTCGTTCGGTGACTCATCGTAACGTTACCGAGCGTTACACTTTTTCATAAGTGACTCCCAGCCGCAACCTAATTTAAGACGTTGTCACGTCAAAAAAAATCGTTATAGAATCTATACGACTGGTACATGAATTCTATACTTTCGAGTAAAACAAATTACTTAATAAGATGCTTATTGATTTTATACTTTCGACGTTATAAATTTTATACCTTAGAGTATAAAAGATAAACTTTCTAGTATGTTCCTTTAGTATATTTTTAATACAAGTTCATATAAGTGTTATACTACGCAGTATAACAAATCGTATAAATTCTATTGCGTATAAATTGAAAACTATTTCGTATAAACTCTATACAATGGTAGTATAAATTCCATATTTTTTTGTATAAAAACCAGCTTTTCGCCCATATATCTAAAAATCGTAAAAAAATTTATTTATTTATCAACATAATGTTATATTATATTATATATTATATACATAAGCGATCTGAATGACAAATAATCACAAGAAAACATATACTGAAAAATTTGCCTTACCCAGGGCTCGAACTCTCAACCTAATGCATGACAGGCAAACGTCTTACCACTTCAGCCAATCGGCAAAAATCTATTTATAGATTCACCAAGACTTGACAAAATTCCCCAACGCGACAAACATAATAGCACTAAATTCCTGCTAACGCCACATGTTATCGAATTTTCGATGTGGGTTCGTATAAAAATGATACTGATAGGAATATGAACGGGACACTGCTACATTGGCCGCATGGTACAACGGTACGGTGGGTCCCACCAAGCCTTCTGTCGCAGCTGCGGAAATTGTGAAGAAATAGAGAGCGTCCAACACCTCCTCTGTGACTGCCCCGATTCCAAATTCCTCGGTAGACCCTTCTACGACGATCTGGGTAGGCTGGCGAAAGTGCGTCTGGTTGATTTGGCGCTCTTTCTGGACTAAAGCGCACCCACTTCCGGGGGCGCCCGCAGCATAACGGAGCTCAAATAAAAAAATTTGGAAAAAGAAAAATGTGTTAATAACTACATTTGGGAACGAAAGTTGACTATGAATTCAGCCCAATATATGAAATGGTGTGGCGCTACTAAAAATGTAAGTGGAATTGCAGAGATCACTTTGGAGTGAAGCCGCGTGGCATCTGATGCTTGAAGGACAAACATAAATCAACTTTTGTATCATCTCAATAGAAACAGAGAGCGTCAAAACCTTGTGCGATCTGACGCACCTGCTTCATTTTCATAACATGATTGTTATAATGTTGTTTACGTAATATTGAGATATAGTAAATAAATAAATTATTAGTTACTAGTATTGGATAATTGTTAATAAATTGAAAATTTGTAGAGCTGTACATAGTTTGAAATTGATTCATATTTAAAAGGAAATCTATAATATGTCGTTAAATTATTTAATAAATAATCTACAAGCTTATCTTAAAGAAAATAAAATTAAGAAAACAAGAGAGAAAATTTTACTTTTGTCGTGCGTAAGCTTAACGCACACTTTCTTATTAATTAATTTTATAAATATATGCGAGGAAATACACATGTACCGTAATGTTTTTTAGTTTTTAATTTATTTAAAGTGACATAATACTACAACTATTTTAAATTTACATAAAATAAGTTTTACCAATTACTAAGAAAGTCAAAACCTTTTGGTATTTGCAAATCGGGAGATAGAAGCTTGACGTTCTCCTCTTGACCGATATCGTCTTTGAATTCGTTATCGTTATCAGAGAAATCTGTTGAAATGCTATTTTTTGATCCATGACGTTTAAATAGTAATTGAGATGTTTCAGTCGTTTTTTGTTCATTATAGTGATGTCCAACACTATTCTTACTATGACTTACATCACTTTTATAATGAGGAGCTTTAGTAATACTTGTAATAGAAACCTTATTTGTATTATTCGAAGGAGCTTCCGATTCAGACGATTTTACAGAATGTAAAACATCAATTAATGGTTTTGCCGCTCCCATAGATTCTATGGATGGAATATTAATTTGAGATTTGGTACGATAACTAAATGGATATGAATGTTCATCCCTGCCATTCCCAGCATTATTTTCATCATGTAATATTTTCAAACCGACATTTTGATAAATATAAGTATGCAAATCTTGACCGTTATAAGAATACACCATGTCAGTTTTTACCAAGCTCTGAATAGACTTTTCTGCTTTCGATTTGCCACGGTACTTATTATATATATCAGGTTTGATAAAATGATTGTTTAAAATCTCTTCTTGCTCATTCAAGGTTAGCGAATGCCAATATTCTCGATCATAATTTGCCTTTACTCTATTAACATCTCGGGCAATCTTTTGAGAAAGGGAATTAAGATGTGAAAAGTAACTATCCAATGTTAATGCCATTTGTAATCTGGAAAAGAGGATTATTGTTTAGTAATGTTATAATTAATGAGGGGGTGTCACAGAAGTCTCTTCCACCCAAATTCAAACACAAAAACAAGTAGGAAATTTACTGTCGAGTCTGACCGACTGTGAGATACCCGGAACCCAAAGCATTGTGGGTGAAATTAATTGTGAACGTGGAAAAAACAAAAAGTTGACAAATAAGGACAAATTTTGCTAGAAACATGTTGAGCAAAACCCAAAAAAGAAAAAGGGTTCTAGGAAAATGTTGGGCAAAACCTCAAAAAGCCAATTGCTACTAGGGACATGTTGAGTAACACGCATAAGAGCTGTAAACACAGAGGAAGAAAAATCATACACAGAAATATGATTGTTTAATAACTTCTTGTTTATTGTCCGATTTTACTCAAATTTTCAGAAAACGTCCGCACAAACCCTTTTATTTATTGTATTTATTTACTTTTAACCGAAAATGCTGGGGGCGGAAGTGGTCCAAATTTTAAACATAAATTTGAGTAACATCGGATGATAAACATGGAAGTTATTAAACAAGAAAGTTTTTGTGTATGATTCTTCTTCTTCTGTGTTGACAACACAAATGAGTGTTGATCAACATCTCCCTAGCAACATTTGCCCATCTTTTTGGGTTTTGCTCAACATGTTCCTAGTAACATTTGTCTTTATTTTCGTTTTTTCCTGTTCGTGTGCTATTTAAATTCACCAACAATGCTTTGGGTACCGGGTATCTCACATTCGGTCACATTCTACTGTAGCTTTCCGGCTTCTGGATACTACAATTTTAAATTAAGCATTATATAAATCGTCTCGGAGCTTTCTCAAACTAAAAATACAAATTTTAAGAGTAATTAGAGAAGTATAAAAAAATGTTTCTTCCGTGTCGAAAGCCCTGGCAGCTTTGGCTGATACCTATCCTGTAGCTTAATTTTCAACTAAGCATTTATACAGAGTACAACAAAATAATTTTCTTCCGTTATTTTATTTTTTATATTCGTACACCAGTATTTATTAAGAAATTTCGCTATAAAATATAATACGCAAATTAAATTGACTTGGAAAAAATAAATATTTTTATTTATTATTTGTAGAAACCCTAAACATTGTCAAACATTTGTCCGAAAAATGATAGCGCTTTATTTCTGTCTCACCTATGAATTTTTTGTTTGGGGGTTTTATCCAGCCTTTTCCCAAGAGCGTCATAGATTTCTGTTACACCTGATTATGCACATTTTACATACATACAATACGTCTGAAAATAAACAATTTCTGTGTTACTCAAATTGAAAAACAGGTCTGAAAATGTTATAAAGATTTGTGCTAGTTAATTTTAAATGCACAGGGTTGTGTAGATAAACTTACATTGGTTTAATGGTATATATCCAATTGATGACTTACTTTATTTAAAACATATTAATAATTTTATTAAGGTTTGTCAGCGCAAAGTAAAGGTAGCAAACGCATATACATAATATAGCTGTAAAACTATCGATGGCACTATCGATAATATCGATGGTTTCGCTCCAGTGCTGCCAGGTTAGCCATTTAGTGGCTATTTCTGGCCACTTTTAAAATTATTTGTCACTTTTTTTTTAATTTTGCTATTAGCCAAAAATATGGCCATTATATTTTTTTTCTTAGCCATTTTTAGCCATTTTTTAAGTATTCTGTAATATACTTTTCTTTTTTACACATTTTTGCAATGATTGAGCTAATTCCGATTAAGAAGGGTTCACAAAAACAGCGGAACTGGTATTTAACTGAGTGGTTCGCGTATGTGAACTATTTGAGATCGTTTGGTCACTCTTTACACTTTTTGTGGTGTCCTTTGTTAAAGTGGCCTGTTAAGGATACCGAAAATACAATACGCAGACAAGAAAAATTCAGCCACAATTATGTCCTTTACTATAATAAAATGATACAATTTTCAGCATGATTTCAAACAAACAATTTTTTTTTATTTGCAACATTCTAACCAATAGTTTTTATTTTTTTTTAAATAATCTATAATTTTTTCTATAACACTCAAGTTATAAGCAGCCGTCAATCAGATAATAATACAAAATTTTTAAGGGATATATATAATTTAATTGTATGATACGCTACTTGTTATGTCCTAAACTATATAAATTAATAATATTTTTAAAGGTTTTCATACATATATGGTACTATTTGGGCAAAAATGTAGTCAAACACCTGGTATCTGGACAAATCGGCTGTAGCATCGTTATCTTACCAGATATTTTTAAAAAATCAAAACCTTAATACTGTATTTTGAATAACAAATATTATGTAGTACCGTACGTAATTAAGCTCCAAACATGTTGGTCGTTTCTATTATTTTTTCCATGGCTTTAAGTAAGTTTAAATATAAGTATTATTAGATTGTTTTTTTGAATACATGGAAATATCTGTTATTAACGACATTTTATTGATTTAGCAATTTTATGGCCATTTTTAGCCATTTTTCTGGCTATTTTCAGAAAATTTTTAGCCCCTTTCGCTTGGGAAAACCTGGCAGCGCTGTCTCCGAGCTATAAATAGACAAAGCGGGAGAGCAAAGCGAGACGGAGCAACACCGACGCAAAACGGGCGAAGAGAGGGACTTTGCCGCTCTTCCCCTCTCACCCCTTTCTTTCAAACTTGAGTACAGACGTACTCAATTTAAGGATAAAACCATAAAATGACATTTCGGCCATTTCTTTCCTATGACAGCTATAAGATATAGTGGTCCGATTCCGGCCGTTCCGATATATATACTAGCTGCAATAGAAAGAAGATTATCTGCAAAGTTTCATTCGGAGAGACTAGATTGCGTAGCAACGGACAGACGGACAGACAGACAGATGAACAGACGGACATAACTAGATCGACTCGACTGGTGATGCTGATCAAGAATATATGTACTTAATGGGGTCGGAGATGCTTCCTCTACTGCGTTGCAAAATTCTAGACAAAATTAGTACCTTAGTACCTTGCAAGAGTATAAAAATACTTTACTAAAGCATCGTTAATTAATAACCTTATAAACTAGAAATGGAGATAAAAACTAATACAACAAGTGGAAATTTATAGCCAACTTAAGTGACCCGAATAACCCCAACAAGATCAAAATTATCCAAGGAAATCAGAATTATATTATTTTCGCTCGCCACATGGAGTTTTTATGAGTACATTTTCTCTTAGTCTAACTTCCACCACGCTCGGTAAATAACCTTTGCTAGTTAGTGAGCTTAAATGGTTTTAAGTGCTGTTAGAAATCTCACCGTTCACTTAATTTTAATCATTAATACGTTTATACACTGAGATAAACATGTAGTGTGATGTAAAACTTAAGAACAAGAAACACAGTCTTAACCCAATTGGCGGATTGTTTGTGAAATTAGCTATGACTACTGTGGATATAAATAGTGAAAAATGTCAATTTATTCGTATTACTCTAATTTAAATGTATTAAGGATGCCCTCTCTTAAAATGTACAAGTTAGAAATTTACGTAGGCAGCAGAGTGAAATAATGTATGAGCGACTAGTGTGAATCATAATAATCAATACAAAATCGGTGAAACGGAAATAGTGCAGGTGTTATCATATTGCAGGGACAAAGACTCAGCTCTTCCCTATCAGTTCTCAGCTTTTTCTTTCAGAAACCAAAAAATTCATCTTGCAGCTCTTAGCGAAAGATCTTTCGGCGTGGGAATTGCAGGCATGTGAGTGAACTGTAAATGATATTCTTTTTTAATGTTACGATCCGAATGAAAGCTTGTTTTTACGAGGTACCTGAAAGCTCGTTGCTACCCGTTTGTTATGGTAAAAATATGCAATACTATTGATAATTGCTAATGTAAACAAAACGACAACAAGAAAATAAACATGTGTTTATGAATGAAACCGCTAGTGTTACTGTTTTGTTAATTTATTGGTTAGTTTAAGACATTCGAATTTGATTGATTCGACCGCTATGCGCGTGGTTGCATCGAGAGCAAAAATGTTACTAAGTATCCATTTAGAGAGTGATAGATTTGGCTCCTTGGGTACCACCAGGGTGTCGACCTTCAAATTCTCGGCTTCCAGATGGCATTTAGTGCGCTCGTGGAGCGATGTCAGGTACTCCATATGCCACCGTTTCCAAAACCCTTGGACCATGGCTTGAAGTTGATTCCACCTCTCCAATCGGTTAATCGGCATGTCCAGACGGCACGGTTCAGGCAGTGCGGTATAAGGGGCACCAGTCAGAAACTGAGCAGGCGTCCCTTCGTTGGCGAAAAATCCAGCTAATTCCTCATCTTTGGCTTGTTCGATGGCCAAACGTCTCATGTCATCCAAAGTTTGCTTGCTGCCATGAAATGTGGTTCCGTTGTCCGAATAAAGGTCAGTGGGCTTGGATCTTCGGGCAATGAATCGTTGAAATGCAGCGATGAAAGCATTTGTCGTTAGATCGCTAACAACCTCAATGTGGAGCGCCTTAGTAGTTAGGCATACAAAAATAGAGAGCCACGCCTTCCCGATCCGTGGGGTTCGTCCCTTTGATTCCTTGATTGCGATCGGCCCTGCATAATCCAGTCCTGTATGTTGAAAACAGCGGCTAGCATGAACTCGAGGAATTGGTAGCTCTCCCATAATATGGTTACTGGTGCCTTTGCGTTGAAGAAAGCATCGTTTACATTGGAATACAGCCTTTCTGACGAGATTGCGGGCACCCAGGATCCAGTACTGTTGACGAAGATTGGCGAATGTTGCGTCTACTCCAGTATGAAGATTGATCACAAGGAAAAAACGAACAAGTAGTCCAGCGATTGGTGAATCCTTTGGAATTAGAATTGGGTGTTTGGCATTGTAGTTGATTGTAGAATGCTCGATTCTTCCACCGATTCGCATGATTCCATGATCGTCCAGGAATGGGGAGAATCTGATTAAATGCTATTTAGCATGAAGCTGGCGTCGATTTTCGAGCAGCTTATATTCTCTGGCAAAGAATTTCTGTTGTACATGTCGAATGAGTCGTCGTCGTGTTGCCAGCAGCTCTTCGGATGTAAGGAATGGTGAATTATTCCTGTGATGAGATCGAAGAGTGTGAATAAAGCGATTACAGAAGCTAGATACCCGTATGAGACGCGTCCAGGTTGAGAATTTATGGATGAGCAACTCGTTGATGCTTTCATCGGGAAGGTTATGTAGAGTTGTTGGCTTGATCACTCGTTCTTCGGTGTTGACATCGAAACTTGACGAGGTCCTGAACTTGTTTGTAGAGGGTGGCCAATCATCTTCCAATTTAGCCAGCCAAGACGGACCCTTCCACCAAAGTTGATGCTCGAGAAGCTTAGACGGATGAAGTCCTCGAGAAGCACATTCGGCTGGATTGTCCTCCGTGCAAACATGATTCCAGCAGCTGCGTGGAAATTCGTTGAGGATTTCTGCTGTTCTGGTGCAAACGTATGTGTTCCAGTGACGTGGTGGAGCTGAAAGCCAATGTAGCACAATTTCTGAATCTGTCCAGCAGCTGGTGATGAATATAAGAATTGTTAGTGATTTCTTAACAATGGTAAGCAATCGGGTAAGAAGTAATGCTGCATTCAGTTCCAAGCGCGGGATAGAGACGGGCTTGATAGGTGCCACACGAGTTTTTGCGGCAACGAGGGTTATTTGGAAACTGTTTCCAACTGCTACACGAGTGTAGACAACCGCACCATAGGCGTGCGTGGATGCGTCGGCGAATCCGTGTAGTTGAGCGTCTCGGAAGGATGAGGCAATATATCGTGGTACTTGACATTGTGTCAGCAAAGGCAGGTCCTCCACCAAAGCTGTCCAGCGCGTACGTAGGGCTTCAGGAATCGGGTCATCCCATTGTAGTACGCTTGTCCAACTCTCTTGAAATATTAGCTTGAGTAATACAATGACCAGAGCTACCAGCCCAAGGGGATCGTAGATTTTTGATAGTTGCGATAAAAGTTCTCTTTTCGTCGGAGATATGCTCGTATCGAAGTCCTTGATATTGAGATACAGGACATCCTTTCCGGTGTTCCATTGGATACCAAGAATTTTGACTGGCACTTCCTCACCTGGTTTGTTGAGGAGCTGTATGGGTTCAAAACATCTATCTTCTTCTGGCAGTGATTCTAAAAGGCGCCAACAATTGGAACTCCATTTTCGTAATTTGAAATGCGCCTTGTCCAAGAGTCCAATTAGCTCGGTTTTGAGACTCATGATTTCATCGATTGAGTTGCACCCTGTTGGGATATCGTCCACATAGGCATCATGTAGGAGTGCGTGGGCCGCTGCGGGAAATTCGTGGCGGTGATCTTCGGCTGGTTGCTTTAGAACTCGAACAGCCAAAAATGGGGACGGTGCCAACCCATAGGTAACCCTCAAAAGGCGAAAATGAAGCAGTGGTTCATTCTCATTCTTCGGCCAAACAATGCGCTGAAAATTGGTATGAGGTTTGAAGACTTGGATTCCTCTGAACATCTTCTCGATATCCGCGCATAAAACGTTTCGGTGTTGTTGGAAACGTAAACAAACGCCGATAAGGTCGCGCTGAATCGGGGGACCAACATGAAGTCTGTCATTCAGTGAAATTCCAGAGCTGTCCTTTTCCGATCCATCGAAAACTACGCGACATTTGGTAGTCAAACTGTCCAGTTTGATAACAGCGTGGTGCGGTAAATAAAAGCAAGTCTCTGGGGACTCGGCAACTTGAGCTGATTTTAGCTGTTCCATATGGCCACGCTGCAAGTAGTCATCTAGGAAAGCGTCGTACTGCTGTTTGAGTTCCGGAAATCGCCGAAATTTGCGTTCAAGTGTGAACAAGCGGTTGGTAGCCTGCGGTAAAGTTGACTCAATAGGAGGTGGCCTTTCCTTGAATGGGTACTCGACGACGTAAACCCCATTCTCTGCGCGCTTGTGTGTGGCCGCAAAATGACGTTCTGTGGCATCTAAACAGTGGATGATTCTGCTGACATGATGTACATTTTAGTTCTTCCCGTCTTGAGTGCGTATCTGCATGATGCGTTGTAGCTGCGCGTCGAGCTTGGGTTGGTCGAACTAAGTAAACAGCTTCCAAAGTATCGCAATGTGAAGTGAGAAATTTAAGAAATTGGTTGATGGTCACACCATTTTCTTCGGAGTCTGCGCACTGAGCCCATGCTTGGCGCGTATCGGTATCTAATTTTGACAACAATATGAATATTAGCCAGGGATCTCGATCTTCGCACTTCAGCGCTCGTAATCCACGAATAACTTCGTCTGCACCATCGGCCAGTTTACGCACGGTGCTGATATTAGGGGTTGTAGCACTAGGAAGCGTCATAAAACTGTTTAAGAATGAGCGGATAATTAGTGATTGTTCGTTATAGCGCTGTTCCAGCCGCTCCCACGCTTCTCGATAATTTTCATTAGCGACCGGAATATGTTTAACTAACGTGAGCGCGTCTCCAGAAAGGTACGATTTTAAATAATGAAACCGTTGGCAATCCGTCAGGCTCCCATTGGAAGCAATCTTAATCCTCTTTACTCTTAATAATTTTAGTATATTGTACTACTTTACTTAAAACGATTAGGATAATTCTCTACTTTAGGACTCTGGTATTAATATTATAAGATAAATAGATCCGCATATAATTTCGCAATGAAGCTACACCGAATCATAAAGGATTTGTTGTGTCCGGCTTATCGGGTGACGGATGGATGGACCTATCAATAGGCGTGGAAGTAGGCTGGAGCAGTTCCGATAGATCGGTAGCGAACTAGGCTATATACTAATCGATCGGGGCTGCCACCCGAAACCAAAATGGGGACTTTCGCAACACTGCAAAAATAAAAGTTCGTTCACCCACCGAAAGTAAAGAAAAATATAACGGAGTTCGAAACGTGAATTTTCGAGCTTGCGCTCCCTGCCAAAACGCGAAGCAGTGCGGCTCCGCAGTAGCCGTTATATAAGTGTTTCAAAAAGTTACAACTTTTTATGCGAATGCCGCCCGCCAGTACTGCGCGAAAATTATTTTTGGAGGCCAAGGAAGTTTATACTTTTTGCGGCGAAAATAACAAGGAAGGATCTTGGATCGAATCCGAAAGCAGAGGACTAGACCTGGGAAGCGGGATCGGCAAGCCATATTAGGAGAGTGGTCAGGTGCCAGAGGCAATAGCATAAAAACAGCCATTTCCCCGGCCTGGCGAATTTTTTGGCCGACCCAGAATCTTTTTTGATGACCCCAAATGTTTTTGGATGGCCCAATAATTTCTTTAATTTCTTTTTTAAAACTTGTATATACCGCAAAACCTGGAAGCACAAACAAAGCAACAGGAAAGGGCGAGTATCACGGATCAAATAGAGAAGACCGAGGTAAGGGAAAATCCGTTGGAGGAAAAAGTAGAGGACAAAATGGAAACACACGGACCGCAACAGGAAGAGGCAAACATCACAGATCAAACGGTGAAGGCCGATATAGAGGAAGAACCGAAGGGGGAGGTAAAGCAGCTTTGACTGAGAGCGCAAGCAACGCAGAGACAAGCGAGCATTACAGAGAATTTAAAGGAGGTCGCGAGGAACGTAGAACCGTTCGAGGGAAAAACACTACGAAGAACCACTACCAAGTAGTAGACAGCAGGCAGGAGGAACACCCAGGGACGAATCGTCTTTGACAGAGAAAAGGGCAACACGGTGTGGTATCACACCTACTCCCAAGCGGGAGAGGAGTGTGACGCGCAGTAGCGCTCACAAAAATATATAGAGAGATATATAGAATAAATACAGTTAAGAATAGAAACAAATAGAGACATAAGAAATGAAAACGGATAATATTTAAATTAAGTGCGCGCGCGCGCCATCGATCATGCAAAAGGGTCACACTGGGCCGAAGAGGAGCTGGTAACACAATGTGGCAAATCCCTTGCCGGTGGCGGTCCCACTTAACCTTGCCAAGGCCCTATATCAAGCGGGCCAGACCCAGTTGGAAGTCTCTCAGCGATCGGCAGCGATCGGGTGAGGTAACCCTACATTTTGGGTAGCACTCATCCAGAAGCCAACTGCAGAGTCTTTTGGGGACGGGATCTTTTGATCTAGTCCGCGCTTATACATTGGTAGTTAGTTATCCCCGTAGTATTTTCCCCGACCCTCCCCTGGTAGACTTCAGAGTCTCCAAAACGTTCTCAAGCCGGTAGACTTCAGAGCCTCCAAAACCTTCTCAAGCTGGTAGACTTCAGAGCGTCCAAAACCCTCTTGCAACTGGTAGACTTCAGAGCCTCCAAAACCCTCTCGCAACTGGTAGACTTTAGAGTCTCCAAATCCTTCTCGAACCTGGAAGACTTCCGAGTCTCCATAGCGTATCAATGCCTGCAGCATACTTTTAGGAGCTCAACTAACTAGACGACTTTCGGGTCTCTACCCCGCTCTGGTCTCACCCACAGGTACCCACGGTCTGCCGAGAAGGACTCATTCGGCCGCGAGCCCAGGCGTTCCCGTGCGACGATCCACAACGTAACCCATTTCATTTCATAACTTGTAAGTTTAAGTAAATAAAGAACTAAGATGCGGCTTTAATTTTAAGCGTTCTACTCTGGGACCGGGTCGGAATCTCTTTCAGCAACCACAAATGACCAAAATAAATTTCTGGGATGAATTCTGGCCAACCCTGAGCTATATCAGCAACGTCAGACCGTCACAACTGAATATTATTTAGGGAGACTAAGCGTGTATTTTGGTATTTAGATGTAAGTATATCGTACACACCGGTTTCAAAAAGTGGAGATTAAATTGTGACCAAAGAAAAAACCCTAAAGTGTACATAGCCTGATGATCATAAAACCAATAAACCCCTTTCCAAAAGGGGCTGCCACCCCAAAGTGCTGGTGCTTCGAAGCATACAAGGACTACAAGAAGGAGAAGAGGCACAGGGAATGGAAATGACCCGGGGGAACTGGGCAAGCAGCCGCAATTGGGTTCCGTGAAGAGCTCCTGGAGAGAGATCAGGGTGGTCAGTCCCAAGGATCCTCGCGTGGCGACTTAAGCGATAAGTTTGTGGCAGCAGCCGTCGTGGACGTGGATGTGCCCAACGACGGCACGTCCCAGGTGTTTTACGACTACAATGCGGAGAGATCCACCAGCAGCCAACTGGACGAGGAGGAGGAGCAGCAGATGAAAAGGCCGGACGCACAAAGATGATCTTTCGGTCAACACTCCCTAGCGGGATATCCAGCAGTGGCAGTAGCAGCATCTGCAGGGCCAGGAGTAGCTCGCCAGGAGCAGTTCAGCGGCATCGGGTGCTGGCCCCGCTACATTGAAAATCATAATTTAAGTAAATAAATAAATAATTTCCTCATTTTGCAGGTATTTGTGGCGTCACCGGCCAATATGGCCCTTAGTTGTCCGGATGGGTGAGTATGAACCTGGCGATAGTTTAGGAGGTTTCGAAGTCCGTAAGGATCGACGTGTTTTTCGCGAAGGCCAGTAGTTTTCCTGGCGTTCTCCTGGATGCATCTTTTAGCGATGCCAATACCGGGGCGCCTAGGTATCATGGGCAAGGATCAGGCCCATGATAGGGCGGGGCACTTGCAGATAAGATGATCCAAGGTTTCCATTGCCTCGGATTCATCGCAATTAATTCAGTTGCCATTGATGGTGATACCTAGCTTAACTGCGTGCGGCGCAGCCGGGCAGTGCCTTGTAAGGATTCCCACTAGCAGTCTGCAACCTTTCCGTGGTAGATGCAGTACGTAGTGTTTATTGCGTTCCTTACACATGATCTTCGAGATCTTGCAGGTTGTGGAGATCCTCCACCTTCTTTTAATTTGGACGTCGGCCCGTCTCTCTAGCTCGCTTTGAAGCGTTCTTTAGGAGACAGGTACGTTCTCCATTCTGTCATTCGCCAGCTCGTCCTTTTTGGAACAGACCGCTGACGACTGCGGCCTCTGCTGCTTTCGTGATGGCGAAGACTTCTGCCTGGAATATGCTGCATTGGCTATGACAGTCTTATCTCAGTGTCTGTACAATATATGCCCGCTCCTACTCTTCCTTCCATCTTAGAGGTGTCAGTGTAAATGTTGAGGTGTACATTATGGTCCTGACCGATTTTTCAGTCGTCCGGTCTCATGAATGTTGATGTTTTGACATCCGGGTAAGTTCTGGGTATCATGTAATCAGATATACTGATCATGTCACAACCAATTGAACTATGCCCGAATTCTTGAGCAGCTAAGCATCTTCTTGGATGCGTATAGCGCTATGGTGGCCTTTTTCATACTCTCCATTACATTGGGTTTCCATGCTAGCTTGCTATCCAGTACTATGCCGAGGTATTGGAATTGTGTTTTCGGGGTCAGCCTGGTGAAGTTGACTTTCGGGGGTATCCATAGCGGTACCTTGTATCTCTTGGTGAAGAGAATGAGGTCCGTCTTGTATGCGTCGATACTGAGTCCTACTTTCTCCGTCCACTCACATATCTCCCTGAGTGTTAATTCCATGATAGAGCTGAGAGTCGATGGATAGACTGCCGTAATAATTATGCTTATGTCGTCGGCAAGTGCTGCTATTTTTGGGGCTTTCCTTTCGAATGATTTGATTAGGTCGTCCACCACCATATTCCATAGGAAGGGCGACAGAACTCCACCTTGTGGTGTGCCCCTGTGCGCCCCCTTCACAGTGGAAGCGGGGCCCCAATCGGACCGTACCCGCCTACATCTTAGAAGGTGCCTTGTCCAGAGGTTGATGGCAGGATGCGTGCTGGTCACTTCTAGGCGTTCCATTATAGTTTCTGTCTTGTCCACAAACACTCCGAGAGCATAGTATGTTGTGTGCCTTGTCTGGATTGCCTTTTTTAAATTTTTCCCAGTTTGTATCCCGGGGGTTTCTGTAGACTATCAGCTTTGGCGTTTGATGAAGTGGGGCCTACGTATGTATGCTCCTCCCCCACATTTGCTACAGATAAGTTAGTTGAAAGTATAAATTCTAAGAGTGACTCACCTCTGGCGTTGATGTCGAGGCTCCCCCATACGCTATGATGTGCGTTGGCGTCTGCACCCACGAGCAGTTGCTGGTCTTTCGGGCCGGATTCAACAAGGTTCCTGAGTTCCTCCGGTGGAGCTGGCCTGTTATGATCCATGTAACAGAAAGCTACCAGATGGCGCTTCTCCCCGCTCCCTAGCATCACCACAGTCAGTTCATCAGAGCTGTAATGAGACATAAGGTTAGCGTGGACACCCTTCCGCACGAGTAAGGCGGTTCTATTCCTGTTTACCGATGGTGCGTAGAACAGATTGTAGTTGGAGGACCTTAGTCCGGCCACAGAGTTGCCAGAGGCAATCCATGGCTCCTGGACCAAGGCTGTGTCGACCGACCCTTGCTCCATGGCAACCAGGAGTTCCGTCGATGCGACCTTGCTTTTATGGAGGTTGAGTTGCAGCACCCTTAAGATCATGGGCACTCTGCTCACCTCCTGACGGGTTGACTACTACGATTAGGTCATCGTCCTCCTCGTCAAACGAACCTTCTAGCGTCAGATCCTGGGCGGCATCGGCGATGGACTTCAGACCTAGGTCCTTCTCCACCTCGCTCGCCTGCAGGGTATGCGCATTTTTATCCTCGGGGTGGCGCTTTTTGCTTTGTTAATCAGAAGGACCACACATTGGCCCGCCACGTTAGGTAGTGGGCTCGTTATGTGAAGGATCCTCCAGCCAGCGGTTGGGATATCCAGGTTTTGTCGCTGTAGCAGCTTGAGCGCACGGTCCCCTTGGATTTCGATGGGAAAGAGTACCTTCGCCTTCGGTATGGATGCGATTAACTCCCTGTCCACCACCTCTAGCTTGGCCCCCTCCCACAAAGCTTCCAATTGGCCGACCGTTTGCGTCAGCCACTTCCGAGTCGGATCGTGAACACACTTCAGGATTTTTACCCCATTCAGTCACCCGGCACCATCGAATGTGGGCATGGGAGCCTTGGGGTCTTCCTCCATCCGTGTCAACAGCGATTCCACGAGTCGCGAATGTACTTTCATCCACCGCGCCTCGGTAATCTTGCCATTTTCATCGCTCCGGTCAATGAGTGCCTCGATCAAATGTCGTTTGATCACCTCACTGTCCTTCTTTTTCTTCTTCCTTGTTCTCGCGTTGCCGCTTGCCCACCGGAGCGTCCTTAGCGGCGCTCTCGGCGGAGCGGTCCATGTCTGTCTCGACAACGGCACCCGTGCGGCTTAGCTTGCTCAGCGTAGTTGTAGTTTTTGTGGCAGAAGCGTTGCAACTGGTATGACCTGCTCCCGCCATACCAGAGGTGTGACCGCTCTGTGCCCGCCGGTCTTAGCAGTCACGCTTTCCCCCGACGTTTGAGCTGACATCCCAGCCCCAGTTTCGTCTCTTCTGCCATTCATACTGGTTTATTTTACGGGGGACCACCTACTTGCGTTTTAAGCCTACCTCCAGGCACCTCCAACCATGGCTACTGATTCATTTCCTCCGGCTTTGGAGGGCCGCAGGAATTGAATCGTAACCTTGGCTAGACACTGCATTATCCCGTTATCCCGTTATCCGGGATAATACAGTGGCCATTGCCCAGCCGGCACCCTCGTGGAGGGTTCAGTTGGAGGATTTATGCCAGCCTAAAATTATATAAGTATAAGAACACTTACTACTTGGAACTGTGAAACGAAATATTAATAAATAGCTATAATCTTAAGGCATATTTTGTTCAGCGATCTTGGGATTGAACTGGCCATTGTACTTGAGAACGATCCTAGGTAAGGGAGCTGGCGTAGATGCTTCACTGCTCTAAGAGCCTCAGAGCGTTGGCGCTCGGCTGCTTCTCCTCCTAAAGGCCACCTCTCTTTACAAATTTTCGTGCATCCCTTAGCTTGAAAGCGGGCAGCTTCAGATAGCCAGGCCATGTAGACAGAAAGGCTTTGGTGGGCATGATCCTCCCATTTCCCCGAGTTCGCCTCGTCGTCGTCATGTTCTAACGGAACCGGCGGCGAAGAAGGCCAGAAGTCGGGTCGGTGGCGAGGCGGATACTTGAACTTGCTTTCTTCGCGGGGGTCAGCATATCCTCTACATGCTCCACCTTGAGAAGGGTCAGGTGATGTGAGTTTTGGTTCACCAGAGGAGAAGGGTTAATGCGTATGCCTTCAAGTTGGTAGAATCTGCGGCTTTAGACTAAAGTATTCAAATGGGCTGTATAGGATCCTGCAAGTCTTAAGTCTTCAGTCGAGCGGATGGCTGACGGAACGACGTGAAATCTTTACTCATATTTTTTTCTTATTCATATAGCTATCTAAATTTCTAACACCGATATACGCCGAAAGAAATCCATAATTTATCCAAAAAAGGAACCATACTATTTAAGCCCTCCTTTTTTGTGATCATGATTTTTCATTGTCATTTTTTCAGTGAAACTATCGTTAGAAACTCTTGTGTTCGGCTTTATGCAGCCATTAAGTTAATTTATTTTAATTATGTACTTATGCGGCTATGATACAGGACACAAGTTTTCCTTAATTAGAGACTTTATTAGAACCTTGAAAGAGACAAATATATTTCTTGTTTGCGACTAAGGTCAGACCAATTTAAAAGGGAAACAATAACAATGGCCGGAATTCCCAGTATATAATTATCCATTTCTGGAGTCCTCGTGCAAACACTTCTGCAGAAATGAATATAAAAGCCCTTAAACTGATTTTTACATAGATTTAGTTATTTCATAAAAATTACACAATTTCACGGCGGAAAAACCATGCTGCCGAAAACTTATTTATTTTGTTTATTTTTCTTGCTTTTGTGCAGTATAGTTGCTTATGGCACGCCTTCAGCAATAGGCAATATGTTTTGTGAGACCGTATTGTCTAATGAGACATCAATATACTTTTTAGATTGCAATGGACACCGTATTTACTATCGAGCTCATTTTTTTTCTGGTATTGTTCTTTTAGACCTATCGATTTCGTCGCTAAAAGCATTAATTGGTCATTGAAAGTGACGTATTATCGTCTTGCTCGCACTTAGGTAAAACCCTATGGTTTCTGTCCAGCCTCTAATGAAAACTCTAATGGATGATGTTTTTAATGTACTGTTAAAGGGCTATTCGCATTTACATTATTTAATAATTAAAGTTAATAACTGATTGCAAGCTTCTGTCCTGCTGCAAGCTTACAAAATATTTTAGATGTTGCTTTAACTTAGCTTAAATAATTATTTCCAATACATAAATGTGTATTTTCTGCAAAATTATTATACGAAATATCAACTAGATAGGGAATGAGGAACTAGCTCTTGCGTAAGCTACGTACTCAGCAGCCCTAAAATTTAGCAACCTAATGAGTGTGAGCGAGAGCTTCATACATTTTTCGGCCTGTTTTAGCAAGGTTGGTTCACAGATGAGCTAAGAGGAATACTAGGATATACTAGAATGAACACTCGCATTAGGGGTTTTGAGATCGGACCCGTGACCCTTGAGAAATGGAGATAGGCAAAGAGAAGCATTTGGTTACTAAATTTTAGTGCGTAGCTTAAAGCCTAGTACTAACATAGACAAAAAATTCCGTGAGCAGTATAGTGGTTTTGGTCGCACTTAGTTAAAACCAAGTGGTTGCAGTCAAGCCTCTAATGAACGCAGTTTTTAATGTAGTGTAATAAGGCTATGAGCAAAACGGGTAAAAAGGTTGCCAAATCAATTAATCAAATATAACAGCTGTGATTCCGTAAGCGACATATATCAATTGTATTTATTTTGTTAGAAACATGGAGAGCAGGTTGAAGGAGGAAATTGCTGCTCGTTTGGATCGCTTCGACAAGCATGAGGACAATGTGGAATTAATAAAAGCAGTGAAGGCGAGGCCCATTATATGCGATTTAACACATAAAAGACATTTTAATTGTGTTTTTATTTACAAATTTATTGGTAATTATTATAATGGTGGCGATGGCGTTGGCGCCACTATTATTTTCTTTTACCTCCATTCCGGCGTAATACATTAATATAAAGCCCAATCAAATCCGATGTTAAATCGCATATAGTGAACGTTGCCTTCACGGTTTTATCAATTCTATCTTATCCTCACGGCTGGAAAAGCGCTCCAACCGAGCGGCGTTTTTATCCTTCAATCTTCCTTTTAGCTTGCGTTAGACATAAATACAAATGATTCAATTCGTTTACGGAATCACAGCTGTTTTTATTATTTTTTTTTTTGTCTTGGTTTTAGATTTTGCTTTACGGAATTTCGTAGTACCCGACCGAACGAAAAATTAGAAAGTTCTTGCTTTTTTATATGAAGTTTTCCGCTCACCGAATTTTTTCATTTTTAGTACTAGGTTTAACGAGAGACTTGACTTGTCTATCTGGTGATGCTTTGGGACTAGAGTATAAGATTACTGATACAATGGTTGTTAACTATATTGTTAATAGTGAGTAACACAAACGTCCAGAAGATTATCTAAAATCTCATCGTGCCTACTATACTCCCCGCTATTTTGGAGATAGTGAAATTGCTCATCCAAACTGTCTATCAAGGGTCGGAAGCTTGTATAATCATAGTTAACTGTTATGTTGCAGGGGTGGCTTGGACTGGAAATTATATCAGATGACATATTATTTTTATCTTCTGGGATATTATCTCCTTCGGTAACTGACGTAGCCTCCATATGTGAATACTCAGTTATGTCACTGAATGTAGTAGAAAAGCCGTCATCTCTGGATATCTGTTGATGAAAAATCTGATATATTTTCGTTAAACCTAAATATGTATATATTAAGACCTTACCATATTGGTAGTTTCTATTTTATCAGAGATTAAGGTATACGGGATTTTTTGCCCTTCTCCAGAGCAATTGGTTTCTTTGTCATAAGTGTATAACGAACACTGTTCTTCAGATTGAGCAATATTTAGTATTTGCGAACTCGATTCTTTCATAACCAACAAGGAGTTGGTGTCCATAACCGACATCGCCGATAGCTTTGGCTTAAAATTATTTGGCTCTGGCATTTTCTGATATTTTGTAACACTTGGTTCCTTAAGAGTTTGCTTAGTTTTTGTATAACATAGTTTTCTGTTCCGAATGCGTTTTCGTTCACATTTTTTTGGGTCAACACCCAATTCCCAGTAGCCGCCTTTCCCTTTCTTTTCCTCGCGTTTCCTATTGCGAAAGCAGTGATGAAGGGATAAGTTATGCCTTATAGAGTTCTGTAAATAACAATTTAAAACTATAAATTTTAACTGTAGTAACCATAATCCACATAAGTAACTTACATTCCATTTCTTACGAACTCGGAAGAACGCAAACTTTGACTCAATCCATGAACAAATCTCTTGCAATGTCACGCGTCCTTTTTTTAGCATTACCATACCAATAATATGGGAATAATTGAAAGGCGGTTTTTCCGTAACATCTGTTTCATACTTGGTAGCAAGCTTTTCATATTCTGTTAAGTCACTGTTGAATATATATTTTTACAATTAATTAATTATTTTAATTATTTTAACAATACTCAGGGTTGATCCCTATCCCCACTGTTTAAGTCCCTGAAACCTAACTAAGCTATGTTTATATGTCGCAAATCTATGTCGCAAGTCGGTTGCCTACCCTCCTGTAATCTATATAAGCGAGAAAGAATAACATAGTGATGTTAATCACCGAATTATGCTGTAAAACCGCGAATTGTGATATAAAGCGTAAGTACACAGCGAGATGCTTCTTTTCTTCTTCAGTTGGCTTTCTAAAATCAACTGTTATTTTGCCGAGCTGAAAAAGACTTGACAGGTAGTCCAGCTCCCATTTATTGCTAGGTCTTACATAGCCGGGAAATTTTGGGAGTAAGGGTAGAAACCGGCCCTTTAAATCGCTTTTAAGATATTTTATCAGAGAAGCAACCGCAATCGCTTTCTCTGAAGTTTCGCCCCAATTCCAAAACACAGTGCTTACGCTTTATTGAATTTCTTCCGCTTGATTTCGCGTCCAAATCAATATGTGCCAGTGCTGCCACTTTGTCAGATTCTGTTTTACGGACCTTGGACCACTGGTGCCACCTTATTTATTAAAAAATTATATATATGCATTATAACTATTGAAACAGAGGACCCCCATTGGATATTCTTGTTGAATATTGAAGTGGAAAGGCCAAAGCTCTTAAGCCTAATACCAGCTCTAGGCTACGTAAGATTTGGGAGTTAATAAGCCTTGAAAAGTGCCAATTCAAGCAGTGCATGATACTTTAACCGCGATTTTCTCAAAGTTTGTACGTTATGGAAACTTTTCAGCTTCGAACTAGTAATATCCCGGTAGAGATCTTTCACAATAGCCTTTATTCGCCGGTCGATTTTTGTCGACCTGTGTAATAAGAGGTTTTCAATTTGATGTTGTAAGCAGAAACAAATACATAAAAGCTCTCAGCAGAAATATTTTGTTAACAATAGATTGAGTCCCGCAACTCTTCCGCGACTCTCCGCAATCATTATTTGAGGAGTGTTCCTCCCACGGGAAACAACTTCACGCATCATACACTGGAAATCCTTTCGGTTACAGGGTCGTAAACTCTGTTGCCCACCATTCTCGCAGACGTCAGCGACGCTTGGTGAAACACTACAACTTGCAGGCTGCTTCTATAACCTGGATCTAGAATAACTTAAGCATCGGAATCGTTTGTCCAGCGGATAGGCTGCGTCGCACGCACGCAAGAATCTTTGTTCTCGGTCTCGCAAACAGCAGAGCGGGCGTTACCCAACGACGCTCACATATCAAACAGCGCTCTCGTTATTCGGACCAAACTAGCGAATTGGTTTCATTCATTCTTAACTCGCTGACGTGATGACTTCCAGCCCAAGCTAATGACCTCTCTTCTTCTACGTGGAAGCAAATCTGCAAGCTTCATTTAGCAGATCCAACGTTCTGCATGTCAGGATCAATCGATGTCATCGTTGGATCAGATCAGCTCTGGTCTCTCTCAACTGGAGAAAGAAAATGTTTTGGTAACGACTTTCTCATTATTTCTCATTCTGCAGCATAGCCAGGCCAACAATCCCACAAAGCGTCATTTTGCGGCCACACACATGCGCGCAAAGAATGGTGTTTACGCCGTCGAGTACCCTTTCAAGGAAAGGCCACCTCCTATTGCGTAAACTTTACCGCAGGCTACCAACTGCTACAAACTCAAGCCGCAGTACGAAGCTTTCCTAGATGATTACTTGTGGCGTGGCCATATGGAACAACTAACATCAGCTTAGGTTGACGAGTCCCCAAACACTTGCTTTTATTTACCGCACCATTAAACTGGACAGTTTGGCTGCCAACTACGCTACATGTTTTCGATGGATCGGGAAAGGACAGCTCTGGAGTCTCACCGAATGACAGACAGCTGGTCCCCCGATTCAGCGTGACCTTCTCGGTGTTTGTTTACGTTTCCGACAACACCGATATGTTTTATGAGCGGATATCGAGGAGATGTTTAAAGGAATCCAAGTCTTCAAACCCCATACTAATTTTCAGCACATTGTTTGGCGCAAGAATGAGAATGAACCACTGCTTCATTTTCGCCTTTTGACGGTTACCTATGGGTTGGCACCGTACCCATTTCTGGCTGTTCGAGTTCTGAAGCAACTAGCAAAAGATCACTGCCAAGAGTTTCCCGCTGCGGCCCACGCACTCCTACATGATGCCTATGTGGACGATATCCCAACAGGGTGCAACTCAATCGATGAAATCATGAGTCTCAAAACCGAGCTAATTGGACTCTTGGACAAGGCGCAGTTCAAATTACGAAAATGGAGTTCCAATTGTTGGCGCCTTTTAGAATCACTGCCAGAAGAAGATAGATGTTTTAAACCCATACAGCTCCTTAACAAATCAGGTGCGGAACTGCCAGTCAAAATTCTTGGTATCCAATGGAACCCCGGAAAGGATGTCCTGTATCTCAATATCAAGGACTTCGATACGAGCATATCTGCGACGAAAAGAGAACTTTTATCGCAACTATCAAAAATCTACGATCCCCTTGGGCTGGTAGCTCTGGTCATTGTATTACTCAAGCTAATATTTCAAGAGAGTTGGACAAGCGTACTACAATGGGATGACCCGATTTCTGAAGCCCTACGTACGCGCTGGACAGCTTTGGTGGAGGACCTGCCTTTGCTGACACAATTTCAAGTACCACGATATATTGCCTCATCCTTCCGAGACGCTCAACTACACGGATTCGCCGACGCATCCACGCACGCCTATGGTGCGGTTGTCTACACTCGTGTAGCAGTTGGAAACAGTTTCCAAATAACCCTCGTTGCCGCAAAAACTCGTGTGGCACCTATCAAGCCCGTCTCTATCCCGATTGGCCACCCACTACAAACAAATTCAGGATCTCTTCAAGTTTCGATGTCAACACCGAAGAACGAGTGATCAAGCCAACAACTCTACATATCTTTCCTAGTGTCGACTTTAACATGTCGACTCATTCGACATGTACCACAGAATTTCTTTGCCAGAGAATATATGCTGCTAGAAAATCGACGCCAACTTCATGCTAAATCGCATTCAATCAGATTCTCTCCATGCTGGATGATCATGGAATCATGCGAATCGGTGAAAGAATCGAGCGTTCTACAATCAACTACAATGCCAAACACCCAATTCTGATTCCAAAGGATTCACCAATAGCTGGACTACTTGTTACATTTTTCCATTTGACCAATCTTCATACTTGAGTAGACGCAACATTCACCAATCTTCGTGCCCGTAATCTCGTCAGAAAGTCAGTATTTTAATGTAAAACCTGCTTTCTCCAACGTAAAGGCACTAGTAACCAGATCATGTTCAAGCTACCCGCTGTTTTCAACATACAGGGCTAGATTATGCAGGGCCGATCGCAATCAAGGAATCAAAAGGACGAACCCCACGGATCGGGAAGGCGTGTTTCTCTATTTTTGTATGCCTAACTACTAAGGCGCTCCACATTGAGGTTGTTAGCGACCTAACGACAAATGCTGTCATCGCTACATTTCAACGATTTATTGCCCGCAGATCAAAGCCTACAGACCTTTATTCGGAAAACGGAACCACATTTCATCGCAGCAAGCACACTTTGGACGACATGGCTCGTCTGGCCATCGAACAAGCCAAAGATGAAGAATTAGCTGCAATTAGCTGGATTTTTCGCCATCAAAGGGACTTGGCACTTTATACCCCATTTTGGTGGGATGTGGGAAGCCGCAGTCCGCTCGATCAAACTACATATGCGACGGATACTTGGATCCAAGGCTCTAACGTTTGAGGAGCTTTCTACTGTTTTGACGCAAATTAAAGCCATCCTCAACTCCCGCCCGCTCTGCTTCTCTGGTGACCATTAGTTGGATTCGCTGACGCTTGCTCACTTCATGACTGGTGCCCACTAAAATGCATGATGGCGAAATTAATGTGAAAAAGAGAAAGAAAGCTAACTTCGGTAAACCGAAGTTTGTTTACCCTTGCAGTCTGAAATTGGATCATTGAAAATCGATCAATTTTGGTAATGTTAAAAAAAAATGTCAAATTATGTAAATTTTGTAAATTTTACATTTTACATGTAGAAATTTACATTTTCATATAAATCGACCGATTCCTTCTACGGCAGCTATATGATATAGTTGTCCGATCTTAATGAAATTAAAACCGTAATTCTAGAACTATAAAAAACGACTATATCTCGAAGTTTATAGAAATTCGTTGAAAAACAGAGAAGTTAAAATTTTTTTACATTAATTTTGCCATCATTCCTATGGCAGCTATAGGATATAGTGGTCCGAATTCGGCCGCTCCGACATATATACTGCGTGCTAAAGAAATAAGACTATGCTGAAAATTTCAGCCCGATAGCTCAAAAAATGAGAGACTAGTTCGCGTAGAAACCGACAGACAGACGGGCAGATGGACAGACAGACAGACAGATATGGCTAGATCGACTCGGCTGGTGAGACTGATCAATAACATATATATTTTATGGGGTCGAAGATGCCTCCTTCACTGCGTTGCAAATATCATGGCAAAATTATAATACCCTCTGCAAGGGTAAAATTATAATACCCTCTGCAAAAATTCAACGTAATTCTATAAATTTCGAGATATAGCGGTTTTTCATGGTTTTAATTTCATTATGATCGGACAACTATATCGTATAGCTGTCATAAAAGCGATCGGTCGATTTATTTGAAAATGTAAAATGTGAAATGTGTAGATAAATGTTATACAAAATTACAAGCTTCGATATTTATTAAATTTCTCCAAAATGGATCCATATTTAATGATCCAATTGCAAAGGGAATACAAACTTCCGCTTATCGAAGTTAGCTTTCTTTCTTGTTTTGTATTCTTTATAATAAAAAAAAATTAATAATTTAGCGACCTTTCTACTTCTTAAGAGAGTATTTTGCCCGCTCGAGGTCAAGTTCTTAGAAAAGAAAAACACAAAACAATGTTTGACCTCGAGCCGGCAAAACACTCTCTTAATAAAATCTAAAACCTATTTTCCTGCAATGACTTACATAGTAAAATTGTGGCTACTCTAATCTTGGAAGGTGACAAACCTTAGCAGTCAAGTTCGAAAAGATTGCTTAAAATTAAAAAAAAAACGAGAAAGAAAGCTAACTTCGGTAAACCGAAGTTTATATACCCTTGCAGTCAGCAATTGGATCATTGAAAATCGATCCAATTTGGTAATGTAAAAAAAAATGTCAAATTATGTAAATTTTGTAAATTTTACATTTTACATGTAGAATTTTACATTTTCATATAAATCGACGTATCCCTTCTATGGCAGCTATATGATATAGTTGTCCGATCTTAATGAAATTAAAACCGTAATTCTAGAACTATAAAAAACGACTATATTTATAGAAATTCGTTGAAAAACAGAGAAATTAAAAATTTTTGTACATTAATTTCGCCATCATTCCTATGGCAGCTATAGGATATAGTGGTCCGATTTCGGCCGTTCCGACATATATACTGCGTGCTAAAGAAATAAGACTATGCTGAAAATTTCAGCCCGATAGCTCAAAAACTGAGAGACTAGTTCGCGTAGAAACCGA